>VZTA01019572.1:0-22142 GCA_013398855.1 Mohoua ochrocephala
AGTTTTAAACCCATAACAGACACAGACAACCATGCTTGAACTTCCTCTGTCTTCCAAGAGAATGGCAAAGGGACCCATGAGGCTAGGATTGTTATATCAAAGATACATAGGATGCAATAAAAAGCCTATAAAATGAACTTTTTTTTGTCTTTTCCAAGAACGGCTGATACTTTTATGAAGTGTTTATCTCCCACTTTATTCATGAATGGGTTGTGATCTGTCTAGCAATTGCAAAGTGCTTCAAATCTTATCCTTCAGTGACATTGCGTTGATGTGAAAATGAGCTGCACCAGAGACTGAAGACTGTTTGCTTAGTAGGTTATAGAAGCAAATTGTTATTGATAACACACAGCTGATCTTTGTGTGATTATCTCTCCATGTATCTGGTTCAGTGACAGCTGTTGGCAAGGAAAATAAAAAGGGAATCTCTATTTCAAGCAGACGTAGTAGAATTAAAAGAAAAAGGAGAGAAAAAAATCTTCATAATCTATGAATTGGTTTTTTTTATTATTGCATTAAAGGAGTTTTAGGACAAAGACAGCTTCTTCGGAAATATTCAGGAGCCCTGCAGCACTGTTGTGTGAATGATAACTTCATAGAAGGGATATTCCGGCAGTGTGCTTATACAGAATGATCACCAGCAGAGTCGTATCAGGGTATGCTTATGGTATATGGACCACAGCCCTGATGAACCAAAGGTGAATGTAGAGCTGAAAAAATCCTAGTGACAAGACTTCTAGTGTAGTCTGAGGTTTTTCCTATAAGTTCTTTTTTTTACTTTATGCTTTAAATAATAACCAAATGCTTTTCTGCAAAACAATAGCAGTCTCAGCAAAAGTGTTCTGTTAAAATAAAAAAAGAGTAAGGTGTGAAAACAAAACGCATTTAAACTTTTGGAAGAAGAGAGGAAATCTAACAAACCTGAGAGGTCTGATTTTCTTTTCCCCTAATTATTCTTGGTTACATATCTTAACACTCACTTTTCATTTCTTGATTATAACTTTTAAGGACTGTAAGCTCATGTGTAAGTCCATATTCTCTGTCACTTACAGTCAATTAGTTTACATTGTGACTACTGGCTGTAGTCTTTAATACATGTATGGGGCCTAACACAATTATCTCCAGTTATGGGGTCTTACAGAAGTCAATAGGAGCGTCGAATGAATGAGGACTTCGAGAGTGTTTGCTCTGCCTAGTATTTTGAGGAAAAAAACAAACCTCAAGAAAATCCAACCCAAGCCCAAAATAAGGAAACAAACAACCCAAACTTCAACTAGATCTTCCTTCCTTTATTCCTTCCTTCCTTGCTTCCTTCCTTCCTTCCTTCTGAATTCCTTCCAAATTCCTTCCTTCCTTTTGTTCTCTCATTCTCTCTCTCCTTCTCTCACCCTCTCACACTCATGCTACAAAAAAGCCTGTAGAGGCACAATCTATCAACATCCACCCTGGTATGGAGTACATATTTCCCAAGAGTTTTTTTGTCTCTACAGTCTAGCAGCTATGAATCAGCGGTGCACCTCTAGGTAGCACTTCATCCTTTTGCTCTCAGAAAGGGCCTTTGTACAGTGCCCACAGGACTTCAGCTGTAGCACAATCACTGGATACTTTGGAAAAAGGATCAGAAACTAAAGGACGGAAAGTGGATCTCAAAAAGCAATACTACCATTCATTTCATATAAGACAGAGCCTTACTGCCATTCATTTCATGTAAGACAGAGTCTGCATTAGCTAAGTGACTAAAATATTTAAAATGAAAATGACAGCAGCTGGAGACTGATTGAAAAAAAGAGATAAATTCATACTCTTTTCAAATTAATCTTGAGATAGAATATCAGGCTTCCAGAAGAAGAAGTAGTATTATCAGACCTAACAAGGTAAGAAACATCACTAGACAGGGAAGACTATGCAAACATGCCTATTCTTCATATTTTGTGAAGACTTACACATTTTATAACATTCAATGCCCAGCCTTCACCTGTAAACATATCAAGTAATTTCAGGTACTACAGCATGTTAATCGGACATCAGAGTCCATGAGCATACTTAATTGAGCAACATAAGCAGGAAAGACCAGAACAAATGCTGGATTTATTTTCCAATCTAAGTAGAGGTAAAACTGCAGGTAAAACTGCTGTCAAATGGTCATTTTGAGAAACCACCAAAAAACTTGGTGGATACTTTGTCAACTTTCCACGTGTTACAGATCTTCAAAGTGACACCAAATTCAAGCATACTGACCAAAGCCAAGTTCATGTCCACCTCTGACCTGAATAAGGCTCACAATCCTGCTTTCATAACTTCATGCATGTAAAAAGATGAAAACACATCCTCTTAATCAGACCATCATATTTTAAAGTAGCTTTTGATCGTATTGTTTTAGTAAAGGTAGTTGTGATGATTGCATACAGGGTACAGGAAAAGCATGTCTTTAAAAGACTGCAGCCAATGTCATTTACCAGAAGTGAACTTGGCCCAGGATAAATTTTAAAGGCCACTTTAAATTATAATAAGATGTTTATTTCCAGGAACACTACTCTCTTTGATACAAATTTCCACATTTCTCTCCCCAAAACAATTGACCTATGTGGTCGGTCCAAAAGTTACAGTCTGCAAATGTTAATTGTCCTTCAAAGTGGCGATTACCTGTCTCAAAAGTAAGAAATACATTGATAAAACAGTAGCAAATTTGTCTGTACAAATACATACTCATGAGAATACTCTGGTCATACTATAATCGTGAAAGACAGGCAGTAGAATAAAACCTTTGGAATATCTCCTGGCATTCTAACATTTTATAAACTGAGAAACTAAATGAAGCATGTATCAGTGTATGCAGGCTTATTGTGTCACAATACAATGAATTGCAAAACATAACCTAATATTGGTAGCTAGAACGACGTCCTCCACATGCTGCGGCGCAGGAGTTCTCTAGACTCAGCCTGTGCCTGTCTCTGGTCCCATTCGCCTTCTGCCAGATTGTTCCTGAACAATCTACGTTAATGCAGAAAAGAGACCAGGAAAGCACAGAAGAGGGTGATTTATGCAAAACAATTAGGTCCTTCAGTTTTTTTGTCTCTGAATGTGAAGTGTATTATTTTTACTCAGCTACAATGCCGCAGATATGCTGTAGACCAAAAGGAAGATATTAATCTTATTTTTTTACAGGCAGTTCAGGTATATATGATTATTGTCCTAAAGCAATGAAGAAAACCAGTAAATGTTTATGGGTTTTGCCTCTGGTTTCATTTTGTCAGGATGAAGTGGGATACTATTACTGGTGCAGTTACCTCTGTGTTCTCTCCTCTTGTGCTGGATAGAGGCTAAAATTGTTCATTCCATTCTTATTTTGAACATATAGGAAAGTATCCCTGCTTTCATTGGAAGGAGACTGTGAAACACAATTTATTCCTTAATGAAGCAAAAAAGAAAAAAATAAATAAGGGCCTCAACTTAATAGATACGAATCTAATTAAAGGTCTAGTCTAACGATACAGACTGGTACTAGAGGAATCTTCCTGGTCTTCAGAACTTACCTTAACCATGAACACAATAATGGCTTTTCCATGACCAGTTCTTACAGAGCATTATGTGCTGGACCCAGGAAGTAGTTACACTTAATGTTGTTCGTCTCACTGTATTGAGGCTGACACTGTAACTCTCTGAATTTGTATCAGTGCCTTCATTTTGATAGCAGTAGAGTGAGAAAAGGTAAAAAAAGAAACAATGAAAAACCAGGCAAACACTTCTTCCAGAAATGTTCTGAAAAACACATCAACTTGTCCCTTAAAACTTGGGTAAATATCATAGTGTCATGTTACTTGGCTTGCAAGACTCTAGATACCGATGATTTTGTACATTCTTTTTTTTTCTCCGCAGTCATTAATTGCACATTGACCTGACATGCAAAAGACATGCATTGCAAAAGACATGACCTCGCAAGGTATTTTCCTGCCATGAAAATCACAGCTTTAGTGCCTCTTCCTCATCGGGTTGTGATTTACTGGCAGCAGTTGGGAGAAATCGGCAAAAGTAAGAACAGGTCAAGTACTTCAGTGGTTGCATGCTGGGAAGCAAGATTACTCTACCTGGGCTCGGCTGGGGCAACTAAGTCAGTCCTGACCTCTTGGATGGTGGAAGGGCTGCTGACAATGGAACCTGAGGTAGGATTAAGTGACATCTCCTGCTGTCCTTGCTGAAGTACTGCCTCTCACAGTCCCTTTCAATCAGGACAGCAAAGTCTTATAAGCTGTTGAAGGTACTTAATAGATACTTGTGCCCAGCTCCTTAGCTTTGCAGTCCTCAAGGAAAGGGAAGCTGCTCTTTGATGAAGTATGGGACTTCAATGTGACAATTAAGTCCTTCACGGAGGACTACGCAGACTATCACATACCCTCAGAGACTTACTCAAGAATGATCCTAACGTAATCAGTATAGGTTTTCAAATATGCTTCTGCATTGGGTTCCCGGTGGAGAGAAACAAAATGCTACATAATGGCAGCTTACAGGGTCTCATTAGCCTGATGTGCCTGGCAAATAAATAAATAAATCAAACTATCTGGAATGGCCTGGAAGCTGCTACTATCTTCAAGATCATGAAAAACAATTTTGAAACAAAATTACAGGTTTTGTGCTATTAGGCTGACCCTGCAGGACAACACATTACTTTGGTGGCCTTCCATGTCTCCTTACTTCTCTTGTGCTCAGTATGCACAGGAGGTATCTTGGATTAGGACCTCCATTCCCAAGGGACAATTAAGGACTTCATTTGCAGTATATAATCTGAGTGCATTGCAGTATTTTCCTTTTAAAATTCACCATCCTGTTACGGTTTTGCCCATTGCAGAAAACCCTGGTGCTGTTGTAAGGCCAGAGACCACCCATAGCACCTGCTCTGTCAAATGCTGATGTCCATTATCAAAGATTTCAGTTGCTAAATATTAAGAGAAAAATCTCTCCAACCAAACGATTGCTAGATATCTTCAGGAAATAGCACCAGGAATCGCACGAAGGAACACAGGTGCTAAAGAGCTGCTTCCTATGTTGGTATAGAGCCTATCAATTCTCATTATTGTACAATAAATGAAATAGTAATCTCTGTGGGATAACATACCAACTTGTCCTTACATTAAAACTGGATTTACAGCAGTGATCCAATTTATTTCATCAGTATTGATCTAGATATTGCTTCCAGAGCAAAGTCTGGATGCAGAGTGTGTAGGAGAGGGCCTTTTGAAAAGGCTTTTTTGAAAGTCTTTCTCAGAAATCAGCCTGAATTGCTTGTTGAGAAGCAGCTCCACATTCACTACTGCATTACCAGACAAACTAAAAACATATCTCCTGTGACAGCGTGAAGATGTTTACTGGCAAGCACGTTAGAATGAAAAAATTAACGGGGAAAGAAAGGGAGCATCTAATCACTATAAGTGACCTTCTGATGATAGATAAAGTTAGAGGAAAAGATACAAGCAAACAAAAACACAGTGGACCACAATGGGCTAAACTTATCCCAAGCATAACTCCAGCCAGCTGGCCAGTATCTGGTTGTCAAACTATGTTTAAAGGGGAAAGAAAGAAAGAAACGAATTAAGTATAAAATCTGTTCTAGAATATACTACATTGGTTTTGTTTGGATAAATCAGTATGCCTTCTATGCTGCCAGTCTTTGAGATCAATTACTGGTTACTGCACTGCCAGTATCAAGCTATGATCCTTGCCATTTTTCTGACCCCTGTTATCCCCCTTTTTTCCCCCACAGCATTCTGTAAATGGCCAATGTGCTATTTTCTTGTGATCACAGTAAAGAGGGGTTTTAGGCATTTCTTTACCTATATCACCATGGAAACAAGATCTGTGTGTACATCTATGATTAGTCTTTCTCTAGAGTAAAAGCCTTCATTATCTATGCAAGCTTAGGGCTAATTGTTCTGCATGGGATATGGGTGTCTTATTCCTACCCACTACTTCGGAAATTCATTTCATGTAGTTGCACATAACAAGCTGTAAAGAAGGTTTTATGAAACCAATAATGCAGATATAATACTTGAGGAATTCCTTTTGGATTGGATGTATTTATTTTTCCAAACATTTTGTTTGAGAGAAAACGAGATTGCTATCTGCTGTTTCCTTATTTTTTTGCAGGAAAGCAAAGGGTTGTTGACTTCCTCTCCCCTCCCTTCCTTCCTTCTTTCTGAAGGTACTGTACTCATCTGAAAAAAAAAAGAGAACGAAATGATTGTTCCTGTTCTCCTTCTTAAGTCATTTGAAACATTGTCCCTGCTAGTTTTCTAAGTTTACTGCAATCTCTGCACGGGGGGAGGGAGACAGCAGGAGAGAGAGAGACAGATATTACAGACATGAGAGCAGGTAGAGTTTAGGGCAAGACTCCTTCCAGCTTCAACAACTGGTAAGTTAAGTAAAATGCTTTTATGGTTAACTCTTTAGAAGTGCAATATATATCTATCTGCTTTTGTATTAAGAAAAGGCATTAATCAGATACACATTTAACTGATAAAAGAATAATAACCATAGGCATTAACAAGAAGTCTATTTACGCTAGAGATACCTATCGTCTGTTTTTTTGATACTGGTGCTATTACCATATGGTTTGACCTATGCAGATAGGAAAGTGTTTTCCATTGAGGCTGATAGTATTCATAATATAATCTGCTGTGAATGTTGCATATATAAGTTCTGCTACCAGAATCTTGTTACAGGCTTCACTAACTTTATCCCGACAGTTTCAGCAAGATTCACTGGGCCATTGCTAAACTATAGAGAGGAGCTGTGTCATACAGAAATCAGTGTATTTCATTTCTCATCTGCCAGTACTGAAGTCTGCTCCAACACACCAACCTGTGCTATATTGGGAGAAGAATTACTGGGGCTGGTTTTGTTGCCTTCAAACTGCATTGTGTTTAGGATTACACGTTTATCTCTACTCATCTGTGTATATGATTAGTCTAGGAACAGTGACATTTAAGAGGTGGTAAAATGGTTCCTGGATCTCACTTGGAAAAAAACAAAACAAAAGAATAAGTTCATGTTGTGTAGTACATAACGACACTGAGGCTGATCACTCACATCAGCAGTAGGATGGACTCAATTATATATCTCTTGTTTACATTTTTGTACACATCAGTAATGTTTTTCACATTGTTAGTAAATGCATCAGAATTATCAGAATTGCCATGTAAAATGAGTGATTGAATGCAGGCGTATGTTTCAAATATTGCATGAGAAAAATTCCCCCCCTGCACACTTTTATAGAAGCAGAATGCTTCTATAGGTGGGACAAGAAATAGGACAGGTGTCCATTTCTTTGCGGGAGGAGAATTTGTTCATCTTATGATTCAGTATTTCTTCAATCTGCTGCTCTCTGAAGTGCAGGGTCCTCTGCAGGATGCCCAGAGCCCAGACAGAGAGGCTACAAACGGTGGGCAGATACTGCAGAGGGCTGGCAGGCAGCTCCAGCTGCCCCGCTCCAGCTCCTGCTCCTGCCAGGGTACCTGGGCTGCGCTTCCGCCCCGGGACAGCCTTCTGCTCCCACCCCTCACTGAAACAACTAGTGGAAAGGACTTTCTGCCTCCCTCTATCCAGTGTCTTTCTGCAAGTTTTTCCATAAGAAGGAATGATCTACGACAAATTCAGCCCAGTTTCTGGGTAAGTTGGAGATTCCTTTTGCTTTGGGAGCAGCCAGAGGGGGTTCTGCCAAAGGAGATGGAAATAACTTGTTTCTTGAACTCCTTAGCTTAATGTTGCCGCTCAGTCTAGTTTGGTACCAGTTAACAGTTTATTTGGCTGTACCTAACCCAAAACCAATTTGTCATCTGCTAATAATAAATATATGCCACGTCTTGCCATGAAAACCATTTGCCATATCTTCCGCTTGGGATATCTGGGTTTATTTTTATGTGACTATATACCGATTCAAATTAAAGAGATGATTTGGACAGCTGTTTTGACAGTTACCTATCAAACACCTGGAATACCAGTTTTTACATCAAGCGAGATGTATAAGAGTCTTCCGAACACGCACAAAAAATTATACAAGCTCTGTTTTTGTAGTGGTGTTTTGTTCAAACTGCAGGGTATTAGTCTGGATTGCAATCACTCGTAAGTTTTGGTCTGCTTAGCTCAGAAGTTCAGTTTATCATGTAGGTAAGAGCAAGCTGCAGCATTTAGGTAGAGATTTTGTTTCCGAACATGATAAACATTTGTGTATTCTTGATTTAGATCATGTATACAATAAATTCTTTCTCTGAGACCTTGTCTGAAATACATAAATAAGAACAGGTTTGTTCAAATCCTGGTAGGTGAACAAAAGCAGTGCATACTATTTTAAAACCCAGTCCCCAATAATGAGCACAGAGAAAGAGCTTTTTTAAAGGAATGCTTAGTAATCTGACAGTTAAAAACAGACTTTGAAGTTTGAACTTCCTTCTTAGATTTTACCTGTTAGGTTTACTTTCCTTCAAAAAATACATCTTTGCAATCTTTTGGAGTTTATTTGTTTTCACCTCTATAATTTATTGCCAGAACAATGGTAAGATGATTTAGTATAACTGGAGCCTGTAACAGAACTAATATCTTTCTTGAGGTGTCAGGAAGATGATTTTTTTTGCAGACATGTTATTCCTGCATCACTGAGATACTTAGAAGCAGAGAAACGTGTAGTCTGATTCTGGAGTGGGTACAGATTTACTACTACAGTTTACAGCACAAATTAAATGTTTGTGAAATGAATTTTCAGTTATTCACCCTAATATTTGTGAGAGACTGGACTGTTACTAGTTAATGACTCAAATCTTAAAATGATAAAAAATATTCACACAACAAACCAAGAATAAAAAGAGACAGGTTTATTTTGCTTGAAGTCTTATTGCTTCTACTGCTTATAGCCATATTTATGTATATGACATAAATAAGTAAATGGTCAGTTGATGTATGTTTAATATTTCCTCAGAGAATTATTTAAAGCCATTATTTCCATTTGGTGTGTTCTCAATTATACTGAAATAAAATACAGAAGAATATTGCTTCTGTTTGGAAATAGAAAAACAAAGCTGTGCCAGTAATGGCAGAGAGGTTACAGAAACAATTTGTAGCCCATGGAAATCCCAAGATAACAGGTCTGGTTCGAAAAGCATAGACGTTAAGAGAAGTCTTTCTTTAAATGTCAATTGCCTTTTTATATTTAAGACCAGCTTCTTTAATGGTGTAAACTATTGACACTTTTTGGATACAGAATAGTAGCACTGAGTTACATTCCCAGTAACATTTTGGCATGTCTAATGTATATTTTTGACCAGGAGATAATTTGGATCTTGAATCTCAAGGAGGTTTTTTTTCACTTGTTTTTCATTCTTATAAACAAGCTCATCAACAAGAGCCTGTTTTAGGACTATCTGGGTGCAGAGCAGAGAGCAGTGCTCTGAAAGACATGATGTGCATCTCACAGATAAACGTAGTGCCATGTCTTTAAGGTGCTGTTCCTAGTAGTGCCAGAGAGAGATACACGATTTAGAGCAGGATAAGCCTGAGGGGATGAGTCAGGGAAGGAACCCAAGACGAGCCCCATATACTGAGACAGAGGAGTATGGGCCTCAGACAGCACTTCCGTCGTTTCCAGTCTTTGAAATTGCGAAGACTCAATGGTGCAGAAAGGTTTCTGGGTGGATTGCTTCACTCTTCTGGACATGTCAGCAGAATGGCACCATAAGAATCAAAAGCAGTAAAGGCTGCAAAAGGTAATAGGGTTTTTCTGTGTCTGTGGTTAAAGGACACAAATCAATGGTGTGTAAGGCAACATCTTACTTACTAGTTGATAAAAAATGTTCCACAGCTTCTGAGCACCAATGCATGTTCTTCGGTAGCAACTGATCCAATCAAACTGCTCCTTCAAACAGGCCTTTTAAGTGCTGTGAGACTGCTACAGCTTGTTGTCAAATTATTCATTTGTTTGATGGACTACTTTTATAACAAAACCATTTTTTAAAAATAAACCACCTATTAAAACCAAACAGTTACTTTCTTCTTAAGTGCAATAGTTTCCCATGATCTAGCTTACAATCTCAGAAGACCACTGAAAAGAAAGCAATGTCATCTTGGAGAAGAAAGAATTACAGAGAGACAAGTAATGCAAAGCCTTTAAAAAGAAAGAAAGAAGTCTGGGGGAGAAAAAAAGAGCCAAAATTTTAGTTGAGATTATTCTTTTTTGCTGAAAATCTGATATTCTGAAATTGGGGCTGCAGCTTTCCATTGCTGTAAAAATGCAGTGGCACTTTATGAACAACATTCAGATTTTTATCCAACGAAGAGGCCTAAGTTAATCTTCAGCAGTTATTTAAAACATACATGGAGTTGCATGCTGGATGTGTATTTTTTGTTTATATCTGTCTGGCAGGGACTAGTCCTTCTTGCTTGACTTCTAAAATACTAATGATCCAGTGAAAAATATTACTTCATGTTTGGTTTAGTTCCTTCCAAACTTAAACACTTTTTGACTTGCTTCTGTGAAACAAATGGTTTTATGCATGTTACTCTGCTCTTGATAAGCAAAACACAGCATTTTCTTTCTCAACCAACAATTCTTAATGTACTGTAAAAACTCGTAATGTCACTGGTTGTAATTAAGCTAAGTAATCGTGTAGTAAAAGAAAATATTTTTGTGCTCTGGAGGTTATGGGAAGAAATTATGTGAATAATTGCTTTTTTTTTTTAACTTTCATTTCTTATTTCCTGCTTTTTATGTTAGAAAAAACCCCGTTATTAATTATTTAAATGCAGGATGAAAATACCGCCCTGTTTTTAATTTCTCTTCCCTTCCTCCCTCTTCTACCATGACAGCTAAAACACTAACACATTTTCCTTCTGCTTTGTGGATGTGCAGGCATGAATTTGATTTAAAGGAAAAATCTTTTGGTAAAAGGTTTGTTTCCTGAAAACCTGTTTTTCCCTTGTCAGTCTTCAAAAAAAGCAAACTTGGAGACACCCAATTTTTCACCTGCATATGCTCATTAGAAGCACTGGAATTCAGAGAACACTGAAAAATACAAAGATGAAGATTGGTTTAATTACTAAAAGCTACAAGGTAAAGTGAGTTTCCTGCACTGATAACATCACCTTTTTCTGAGATCTAGAGACAGGTACAACCAATTTGAAATTGAAAGGAAGGCTGTGAGAAGGAGCATACAGTTCCAGCTGTTTTTCTTGGATGATGCTGTAGCAGAAGGGATCCTAGTACGCAGCAAGTAGGCATCACCCACGCGGTCCTCTGACGAAGGCCTGACGAAGAATAGACACCACCTAATTTCCCTGCGTGGAAGAATCTTGGAGGCTGGTCTCCCCACAGAGGAGGACCAGATGTGGTGGCTCAGGGAGAGAAGCATGTGGCTTTGCCCCTTCTTGTTCTGACACTGGCCCCTCTGATAAGCCACAAGTGTGTTGCCTGGGAAGGACAAGATCACTTCAAGTCTTCCTTTTCATTCGTTTGCTGCTATTCCTGACTGTGAAAGAGCCACTTATGCTTCAGTCTTCCCTGCTTAGGGTTGCAATGCCACTATTAGACTCTTTTTGCAGTGATGAAAGACTTTCTGTTTCATGGTGGGCTCTGGGCTGGACCTGACACTAAAGGCTTTGTAAATTGGAAAGAGTATGTGCTCTTAGCAACACGCAATACACTGGGTTTAAACCAAACTTATACTCTAAAGGTATCCAGGATGGATGTATTGGAAGGCAGTGACTATTTTAGGGTTAGTTGTTTCTCAGAGCTGCTTTTTAAAGCATGTAGTGTTTCAGCTTGGTGCTTCAGCTCCAGGTAAAAATTATTAGAGAGCATTATTTGAAAAGGGAGTGTCTGTCATACAATACTTGCAGTTAGCATAATATTTTTCTACTAGTCTGCTTTTTCGTAAAATTATTTAGAGTACATGTGTAATGAAAACAATATCAGGAGGTGGAAAGGGAAGGGATGACCTGTTTTTAGAGCATCTGTGAGCTTCTAAGGAACAGCAGAAGTCGTTTGAACCATCTGGTAGGCACCAGCCCACGCTGAGTCGGTTCCTTAGTGCAGATTTCTGAAGCTACGAAGATCATCCTGTATTTGTCCAAAATCATTGTCCTGTGATAGGAATTCCAGAAAACTGTAGAGGACCTCCTGGAAGAGCAAGCTGACAACGATTTGTTCATAGGTTCACCAGAAATTGAACCCATCCATTTATAAATGTGTAGGAAAATATTTTTTTCATAGAACCACGGCGAGGAATCTTACCAGCATGAATGCTGTATCAAACAGTTTTCCTGCATAATGCTGCACTCACAATATGAAGTCACCAAGATTTCCAGAAGGATTTTGTGTGTCTGTAGGCAGCATTTTGTCAGGATGTCACAGAAAGAGTCACATACATCAGAGAAATGGTGCTCACCAACTCCTCTTTCCTCTGCCAGAAAAATGGAAATACCAATCTTTCATTCCAAACACATTAATTGATTTTTTCACATCCCACAGAAAGCGAACCCCACCTAAGCTTCAGCCACAGGTAAAGAATGCAGTTGAATGGCTATCACTGAATTCTGCAGGAAAATGATCAGAACTTGGGATTCACCCTAATGACTTGCTGTAAGGACTTTGACTAGTTTGTTTCCTGCTAAAAAACAATGAACAGGCTCCCACTGGAAGGCACTGAATGTGGTTAGGACAGTAAGTCATGACAGAATTCACTGGGTAATGTTCCCGTGCTCAGACCAGAGCCTTACCTGCTATTCCTCCTAAAAGACAGCAATAATTCCTATAAAATTTTCCGGGTTTTAGTTTGTGATACTTGTTTTTTCCAGGGAAAAAGTCCTGGGTAGAATGATTGAGGGTGGCATTGTGGAGGTGTGGGCAGGGATTGATAGAGAAAGTTATATTAGTATGTAAGGTGATTTCTCACAAAACTTCATTTTATAATGCTGGTTGGCCATCCATACAGTCATGCTGTAGTGTCACAGTAGTTTGATGGGGTTTTTTGGTTTCCTTTCCCTTGTGATGAAAATCTGAACTGAGTTAGTATCCGGAGCAAGTCTTTGTCATCACTCATGGTGAAGGATTAGCACTAGAGTGGTTTGGGAAATGTTCAGAACTTCAGGTTTCAAACAATGTTGATTTTCTTCTCACTTTCTTTTTTTTTTCTTTTTTTTTTTTTTTTTTTTTTTTTCTTTTTAAAGCAAAAAGTAATTGCTTACTTATTTGTGATTCTAGTCTCTGTTCTGGTATCTGCTGGTGCTACTTGGCTAGGTCTGAGCTGTCTTTCCCACTCCATATGCTAGTTTATTGAATTCAGTAAAACTAGCATTTTAAATCTGTTTCGGTTTAAAATAATTAACCTCAAGTATTTCCCCCCATATTTGCCATAGGAATTTCTTTTCCAGTCGATGAAAATTGCAGAAGCAAGATAAAATTTGTTTTGAATTTCAGATTTTCTGTAGCTTTGGCAACAAACTAGTGCTTTTTTTTAAGACTTTCTAGAAGTTAACAAAATGATTAAGAGCAATACGCAGAATGTGTTTTGGGGATCGGAGAGGGAAAGTATTTTCATTGTTTAGTCAAGGACAAGATTCAAGTCTGGCACCACAAGTGAAGGGCAAAGGCAGAGAGGAAGGTATCTTAAATTGCTTCTTGCAGGTACTTCATATGAGCAGACAAAAATGCCATTCTGTGCTGAGGAAGTTAACACATTTCTCTTCAAACTAAATAAACTGATTTTTAAAAAATGAACCCTCATTGAATGAAACTGTGAGATGTATGTGCAAGTGATAATTTTTATGGACAATAAATGCATATTCAGCACAGTTTCAACGCTTTAACAGAGGTTTTACGCTCTGGCAGTTTGGAAAGCAGAACTCCCGAATCACAATGCAGATATATCAAAAGAAGTTCCTTCCAATGCCTCAGCAGTTTGCCTTAAGAGCCTTTAAAAACTCTGTCTTATTGATATGATTCTTTTTTTTTTTTCTTGTTGGGTCTCAACAAAATACACACAGTGGTGTGCTAAGAATAGCACTGATATGTCTAATTCCTTTACTGTGTTTTGTATTGTACTTAGGTTCAGAGGGAAATATCTAAGTCACTACTAAGCCAGCTTAATTACAAGTGAGTAATAGAGGCTAATAAGGATTTATCAGTCTTTGCAGCCAAGCGGCTTTTCCAGCAGGAAATCTGCTCAGACTTCAGCTGAAATAAAATTTATTCATCTTTCCTAAACAAATAGGAAAGAATTATCTGGTAATTACTTTTAATAACTGGACACCAAGAGAAGTGTTTGGTAGCAGATATATTTTTATAAAACACACACACACACACACACACACACACATACACTTCTGTCACTTTATGGGTGAAATCCTCTTCTTTCAGTTCTTATAGGATATAACATGTCTTACTGAAACACATGATACCTACCACTTTAGCAACCTTCAGTTTCACTATGAGTTTTGAATGTGTGAAACAAGGAAATGAGCACAAAGGAAATACAAAAAGCAATGGTCCTGCTGAGGACTAATAATACTCTTCCATGTTTAAGAAAAACTAGCCTTTCATTAAAACTTTAATCTGTTTTGGAAACTTTTTCTGAAATCTCTTCCATACAACCCTCTTCTCCCTTGGCCCTTTTCCAATCGTGTGTGCATATTTTATCTGGTCCTTTCTTTTTTGAGGTACATGTGATGCCCAGAAGGTGCCATTAACTGCTGATGGAGTGAGCCAGCTGGCTGGCTTGAAGAACCGAGCTGAAGGTGGCTCTTAGCTACCCTTTAAGATAACAAAGACATGGGAGGAGAACAGACCATCTCTCTGGCCTCCATATAGGTGATAAGGACACTGGGATTACAGTAGGAAGGAAAGCTCAATGTATTTCCTTTTTAAAGGTCATGAATGCCAGTGAAAGGTTTGCTTTCAAAATAACAGCTCAGGCAGGACAGCATGAGGGTTATGGAAGGGCATGCTTTTTTGATCATTCTAATTTTGGATGTTCTGCATAGCTCTGTTATTTTTCTTAAAATAACAGCTCAAACCCTCTCTGTTCTGTTTGTAGTGTTTAATGATTGTGCACTGTAGGTGGAAAGATTATACCCAAAGTGTTCCTTAAGGACTCCACACTCTATCAAACATCGCTATTTTACTACAAAATCCTTCCTAATATTTATATTATTCATTTGTTCTTCTGTTCACCCTGTCTCTTATAACATCTGTATGGAGAGAAAAAAAAATTCTAAAGCTTCATGGATACTATTTGATAATTTTCCAGAGGAAAAACTATTTAACACATAGGATTCTTACAGTGCCAAAATTGCATTATTTTAATTTGCAGTGGCAGATATGGGATAGACAGGAAACAGGAATGGAGTGATAGGACTTCTATTAACAGTGATTAAAGTGACTCCACATACTTTATAAAGGCAGGGACACATCCACGGTTCCAGCCTATGACATGAGATCTCCTTATCCACTTAAGAAAAGGAAGAAATTTGTCTAATTGTCATCACCTCACAGCAGTCTAATCCCAAATCTTGTTCTCAGCTACACCCCAGATATTCCATAATTATTTCAATACAGCACAGATGATGTCAGGGAGAGAATTAAGTCGGCTGCTTAGGATGAGAGTTGTTTAATGGAGTAATTAATTGAGTTGGCCATCCATCATTGATTTTAATGCCTAGCGAGGGTAGGATCAAATTGCATTTCCATTGTCTGCTGGCACCAGCTACACTTTGCACATTTGAAACTCTTCTGCTACAAGTGCTGCAAATGTCACTGTTATGGCCAACCTGATCTTGTCAGCCCTGAGCTTTGGGCAGGGTCTGAAAACTCAGAATACCTATACCCAAGCGCTCTTGGGAGCCCAGTCCTGTAAGCTTACATGTAACTGAATATACACTGACAACATCAAATCTGGAGCAAAATACAACAGCCACAAGATGGAAGACCGATTCATTTCCCTCTGAAGGAGTTTGGACCCGCATCTCTAACCTCTTAGGGGAGTGCCATAGCTAAAGCTTGTGCCAGTGACTCTGGTCTCCTTTGGCTGGAGCTGGACCTTTGGACAAACAGAAGTGCAGAAGGGCTGCAGACTCCAACTCTCTGGAGTCTGGACTCCTCCCAGGTGTAACTTCAGGTTACAATCTGTTTGCAGGAAGTTTTTTAAGGTGCCTGAAGTTCAGGCTGGAAAGTTGACATAATATGCCTTCCTGTTTCTTGTACTCTTCCCAACACCAGTGTCTTGGGTTAGCTACACTGCTAGCCTGAGCTGACATGCCTGGTTTTACATCCTCCTGTGCCTCACCAGAGGCACTGTTTCCTCTAAGCTATGCTTAGCAGGTTTTCGTGGAGGAACAGAGAAAGGCAAGAGGTTGGGCCAGAGCCCACCCTGTGGGCAGAGATGAGGCAGGGCTGCGCTGTAGACTCAGAGGTCTGCCAGCAAACATCTATTCTCTGTCCCCTTCCTTCCCACTCCAAAGCAGCCTTGAATTCCATGTTTGTACCAGCAATTCAGGCAGATGGAGGTACTCAGCTGAGAACATAATATCTTGGTCCCCTTACACACTTTTAGACCAGATAATTTGCTGTGCCTTGCAGGCTTCCATTACATGTAGCTGTGGTTTGGGGTGACTTTGTGTAAACAGCTAACACTTCAGAGTCTGTGGACTTAACATTCGTTTCATTATGCAGGTTTTCTCTCTGCTGCTGATCGTTTTAGCAAACAGAATAGAGAAGTAGAGAGGGAGTGAACAACTGAACACAGAAGTGAAGAGGGAAGAACATACAAGAGAAGAACTAAGAAAACTCATAAAGAGGAATTAAAAATGAAAAAAAAAGGAGAAAGGAGGATAAGGAAAAGAAAAATAAAGAGCCAAACCAGCAGCCTAAACTATGTTCAAAAACTACTTTGTACATACCCTGAAATGACTAGAGAGGTCCACAGGGCTCAAGTACTGCCAGGGGCATTGCCAGTAAGGCCTTAGGGTAGATGATCTGCAGGTAACCCAGCCATACTGCTCTGTCACCCTCCCCCACTCTCTTGTTAGGTGAGAGAAGAGTAGAGAGAATAACAGCAGACGTGTCCCTAGAGTAAGGACAGAGCACACATAAAAGCAACAAGAGGCATAGCAAACCATTTTGCTAAACTGACAACACAGTACTCATGCTGGAGAGAAGAGATATATCTGCAACTGCCTCACTACAGCACCCGCCAGCTTCTTTATTTTTGGTTTAAGTCTAATCAGTGCAAACATGGAAAAGCAAATTATGCCGTAAACCACCATATAAACACATCTGATGCCACAGTGCATAGCTTTGGCAGTCTACATGGTGAGACTGCTCCAGGCATTCAGCAGAGGAAATCTGAAAATCTAGTTTAATACTTTCAGTAATTATCAAAATAAAAATGGTCTGTAAGTTATGGAAAAGTGAATATGCATCATTCTGATACTATTTTAAGGCATTTTCTCTATTATAATGAGTACCAAAGTAACTAGACTCTGTGAAAGTGCTCATAGTGTCTTGCTTCCTAAAAATGAATACAAACAACGAAACAGATGAATACAAGTCACACAGAAATCCAAGATGATTTCAAAAGACTACTCCATAGTCAGTGCAGGCAAATGGGTATGTTAAACTTCTATATTTCCCAGATAACATACAACAAAATCATGCAAGTTAAGATGTTAAAATTTGGGAAAAGCAAAGACAGTGCAGGGAGACCATTTCTACTGCAGAGTTTCCTGTGAGAAGACCCATCTCTTTGTATTGGTGTCACCTCCCAGACAATATTAATGCAGCTATGCTGGATAGGAAGCCCTTAGACCAGAAGGAATATCTAAAATGACCGAACTTCAAACCTGAAGCTAGGATGATGCCAAAATATCAAATGAAGGGAAAAATGAAGGGAAAAAATATTATTTAATAAATAAGATATCCTTGTAAGTTCATTGCTTGTTGCATCTGTTTACTGTGTCACATCAAGCCGTCAGATTTTTTTAATCGACTAACTTTCTTTGATTTTCATTAAGCTTGTCTGCAAAGGTTGCCACCTGCTGACATATGTTCTGAAGGTATAAGTGTTTTTTTTTCATTTGGTTGTGGAATAGATGTTTCCTATCTCATTGGACAACATAATCCATAACAAATAGTAAGGCAAACTGTGAGAAGTACTTTTCAGACTTCATTGGAAGTCTTCTCACAAACCTTAGTGAGCTCTGATTATGTCCTATGAAGAATTACCAAGGTTATCACTTTTCTTTTACCAAGCATTTACTGAGAAAAACCCCCCACATTTCTTGATGGAAAGAAGAAGTTTTTTCCTGAAGCCTGCTACCAGCAGATGAAGGTAATTTCCCAGGGAGAAGTGAAAAGACAGTGAGCTTCTTAGTACTATCATACTAATGTAGGAAGGAAAAACCTGGTCTGGTCTACTTCTCATTTTCAGTCATTCCAGGTCATGTTCATGAACAACTGTTTACTTATTACCAATTCCAGTTCTATGAGTGATGGTAATCCAAAAAGGGAAGAGGAATATTTAGGGCAGTATCTTTATCTTGGTAGCGTTCTCCATTTAAGCGGACATATGCTTCACAAAAGGAATGGGGCAAGAAGCCTTATCTCCACAGACAGTTAAGTTAATGGTTAAATCATGGACTTCATTTGTCACTGGGTCTACGTGCACGTGAGAGTGAGAAAACAAGTGTTTGTAGAAGTGGTATTGAAAAAGATTTTACCGAACTCAATGACTATTATTCCCAGCTCAGGTCTGTTTTTCCAGAAGCTTCCACTATATTTGTGTTGCCTCATTGGCATCTGCACTCATTGATTTTGGATACTTTCTGTAAATTCATATTTATTTTTACAAGGTAGTCCAAATTTTTGTCTTCTCCCAGTTCCAAACTGTGGCAGAAGATATCTCTTCATTTAAAATGTAAATAATATTTTAGGTTAGCTTCAAATATTGTAGCATAGAAACTTGAAGGCTGATTTGGGTGTCTTAACACATACTTAGTTTATATATAATATGCACACGGTTCATATACTCAGAAAGAATTTATTAACATACAATTTGTATGTGTTAATGGAGTCCATTTTTCAAAACATTCTGCTTGAAATGTGGATATTTATGCCTGGAGAACGTGGATGGAAAATACACCTTGCACAGGCTTCTCTAAAGAATATGATAGTAGGTTTGACACTGATTTTAGACAAAGTCTGATGTGAGTTTGGACATGATTTTTTACCTTATGCCTAGAAGGATTCATGCTGCTATTGAAGGAAAATAGCAGGGAAAATTGTAAGGTGAGATCGGCTGGGTACTACCTGAAAATACTCGGTTACCAGTAATGGACATATTCACCTTTGTACAGGTGTTCTTGTCATTTTCAAAGCCTGACAAATAGGTTAAAGCAGCGTAGATTCAGTTTGGAGCACTTCACTACTGAAATGAAGTTAATTCATTATAATAAAATCCCTTGGTCAGATCCCGAGACAGATGCAAGTTTTGCATAAATAGCAAATGAGAGAAAATGGTGTAAATAATTTGATGCTTAGTTCAACAGCTGTATAACTGAATACATTTAAAACCAAAACATATTTGGAAGAGCAGACTGAGAGTTCATTAAACCTATTAAGATAATGATAATTATCACCATAATAACGGTTGACAAGAATCAGTGATTGGAAAAAACCCAGCTGGTTGTTCAATAAAGCTGAAGCTCACCAACTGCTCAACATTAGCTCAAGAAATGTGATAGTGTTAAATTTATCACTAACCCTTACCGCATCCAACAGAAATGGCTGTTAGTTTTCATTCTTTGCTTGTAGATGCCCATATTTCAGGCCTCAAAAGTAGAGCAGAATTGCACTCTTAGAGGGCATGGTTTCTACAGTCCTACGCGTTCGATTAAACACGGAATTTCTCTTCCAGAGAAGAGAAGCTGTTTGGCCAATTTGGACCCCTTTAGACTTCCTCCATTTTTATCTGTTTCATCCTCTTCTGAAAGAGCAGACATGAGTGCAAACCTCCTAATAAAGTAACCCATTTCCCTTTATCATATCACTTTCACTCATCTTAGCCTTATTTCTGGCTTTATGATTGTGTTGCCCCGGAGAAAAATCAGAACAGTAGTAGTCAGTGTTTAAATCTGAGAGACTTCATAACCTCATGTTTTTATGGCTGGATATATTATTAGTCTAGAGACAGAAAGTACTTTCATCCAGGAAGCAGAATCTTGATTCTACTGAATTCTAAAGAAAACTTGCTGTTGACTCCAGTACCAAGTATTGACTGGAGACCGTAACAACATATTTGCTTGTAGAGTGAACAGCATCATTTACATACTTTCTTTAATCCTTTGTCTTAGAAATGCGTGGACATGAGAAAGTAAATGGTGATTCATATTCTGCATTAAACTCTCTTCCTCTTTCACGAAAGTTAACAACATTATTAGCTGCTGCATAGATATTCTATTTTGGAAATTCCTCAACAACTATCTCAACTCATGGTAACATTTCTATTCTTGTTTTGAAAGGGCAAGAAGAGATAATTTGTGATTCTATTTTTCAAAATATTGTATTTTCATTTACATAAAGAAATAAAATTTCAGGATGCTTGTCTCTTCTACAGAAATTGACTTTTTAATAAGTTCTGGAGTCCTCAGTTTAGCAGAGGGTGTAATGTTTAAGGGCCAATACAGCATGGAGTTCTCTGTCTCAGTGAGTTCCCAGACCATGTTTTCAAAACCAAGTAGCTGACATATTACTGATAAAGGCTAGGATTTTCAATGGCCATCCAATGTTTAGAATCACACTACATAGCACTACATTTAAAATAATAAATTCTGCAGAAAGAAAAAAGTTTTAAAGTCTTTATATAGGAAACACAAAAGGTCTCTAGGTGATAATTTGAATATAAAAATATTTAAATAAAAACAAATATTAAAATAGTGCAAAAAAAATTTAAATTCAAACTCCCTCCCTGCCTTATTTGTTGCTGAGTATTAAAATGACATCTGCTACTCAAGAGCCAGGGAGAAAAAGAGTGCTGTGAACCTGTACTAAAACTTAAACTTCTCTGCTGAAGTTATTTAAAGAACAAGGGACTGTTCCCTAACTGTATTTTGCATTTGCAACAAGAGATAAACCTGTTGTCTCTTTTATGGTTTCCTCAGAACTCATGTTTTTGTGGAATTAAGTTCTGGACATAGTTAAGATCATGCCTCCATTCAATTTAGCAAAGCTTTGCTACCAGAATGAAAGAATAATTAATGTATGTATTATGGCAATTTAAGGGGGAGAAAAACCAACAAGGTGATCCATATTTAGACTTCCCCTTTTCTTTCATGTCTTCTTGTGTCGGACTATACAGCACGTCTCTGATTGTGCTGGTCACTGACTATAAACACTTTCCCTTGTAGGATTGGTCCTGTGGTGCCTGCAGCTGTGGCCAGTGGAAGAAGCCCATATGATCAGTGAAAGCAGTCAAAGGTTAGTAGTGCAAGGAAATAGTTTCTTTCTTATTNACATCTCTGTGTTCCATAAAGAGTGAAACTGCACAAAACTGTGTGTGGAAGAAGGGAGTAACTGGCAGCCAAGAAAAAAGAGAGCAATTAGACACAACTCACTGTCATTTATGTGTATTTTTGGCAGCATTTCTATAATCCAACAAAAGCAGTAAATAACATAGTTGGGTCCTCAATTGCTATGGGCTTTCTAAAGAATTTTATACTCTTATTGCTGGGGAAAAAATGAGATACAAAGTTGAAAGATATTTGAGGCGCATACTTTAAAGGGAAAATTTTGATCTAAAAACAATATGTTCAAATTGTGTGAGTTCACTTTGCTAAAATGGATTTTTAAAAATATTTTTTTTCCTTTTAGAAAAAAGTTGAGAATTTTTCTATACGGGCAATTCCCTTCCCTTTCTCCCTTTTTAATAAGTCAAACCTTTGTACCCAAAGCTTTTTCAAGATCTAACTGTTCCTTATTTTCACCACGGAGCTAGGGTGACAAGGAAACAGTAGGATGAATACCCAGTAAGAATTCTCTCTGATGGAACATACACACATATATTACATATGTATGTATGTATACATACTGACATAGTGTGCAATTTTGGGTGCCACAA
>VZTA01019619.1:0-14684 GCA_013398855.1 Mohoua ochrocephala
CTGCGGGCGCAATTTTAAACACAGGGCAACACTTACTACTGTTTTTCAATTGAGAACTGAAACAGCACCTTCCAAGCAGCCCAAAGCACTGCTCTTGGCATTGCCTGGTAATTGGTAAATTGGCTGAACCTGTTAAACGTGTAAATAGGCTGTCATTGCTCCACACTCATAGAGAAAGCTGTAAGCACCTGAGTTTTTAGGAGATTTGCCTGCCTGCCTTTACTCCTGCCCTATTCTTGGGTTGCTGTTGCTTCTCCCAGAAAGAATCAGAGCAAGCAAACAGCTAAGCCCCATAACTATTGATGAGAGAACACACAACATTTATTAAGTCACACAGCCTTTGGGGCTGTCTGGCTTTTCAATGCAAACAACTTATTTGGAGAAAATTCAGCACCCTACCTGTGTTGTCATCCTTCCTCCCCCCACAAGTAATGGTCAAGGAAACTCAGAGATATCAAATATCATCCTGCAGTTTTTCTACTGTAAATAGTTCACTTCCTCATTTACACTACTGTTGTGTGTGCTAGAATGAGCAGCTAGAAGTCTTCCCAGAAAAGTGCCCTTCACATCATCCTCTCTGTAAGCCTGACCCTTCCTTTATAAATAATGCTGAGAAATCCCATCTAATTCAATCCACTTACACTTTAAAGTATGTCTCTGCACCCAAAAGCACTCTCTTTTTTTCTGTTCTGCCAGCTCTGACACTAGAGAAATTATCTTCTAGCCCTACAAATTTTACTTCCTGTCTGCAAGAAAACCCCTACTATGCTTCTATGCACAAACAAGCAGAAAGTGAGCTTGCCATAGATGAGGCTGTTTATTTCACCTGCAGTGATCACAGAAGGCAGGGAAGGCACCTCAGTGAGCCTCTCTCATTACAGCCATCAGACAAGCAGGTACTGTGTGGGCTCACAGTAGGAGAAACAGCGTGGCGCACAGATAGTTATGGAAATGAAACACCTGCCAAAGGTTTCAACTTGCTGTCAGCTCTGGCAAGAAAAAGCATAAGTATAATTAGATTTTCAGTGGCACAGGCTAGTCAGATCTCAAGCTACCATACTCCTCAAGCAGAAAGGGCATCGGGTTGTAACAATGTCAACACCCAGTAGGGTGTGAAGTGCAAAATTGTGTTTTTAATGATCGGGTAGGAGCAGGGGATGGATATGCAATTCATGTATATTATCAAAGGCTCATGACATCTTTCCAATGTGATGGAGAAATATTTACAGCAGAATTAGCTCACATGGCTTTTGTGAAATGAAATCTGCCACTAAGTATTGGCAAGTATTCTCTGTAATTTCAAAGGATCTGGTGAGGTCAGAGAGGCAGGGAGAATGGGCTTTCCTTAGTCACAGGTCATCAGGATTGCCTCATTCCTCCCTGCAGACCTGATTTCACCACAGGGCTGCCCCCCCAGGCCACTGCCAGGGTGCAGGATGCTCTGCTGAGGTGCACTGTAGCTCGGGATGTGGCCTGCTGATTTTCTGTTTGCCGCAGGAGCTGCAGACCGGTGGGAAGTCAGCTGTACCCACAGCTTCTGTCTGAAAGGGTGTTTGTTCATCAGCAGAGGGTCCCACACCCCAGGTGTCCCTTCCTGCAGGTCTGGCTTCTTTCAAGAGGAACTGAGTGGAGAAAGGACAGAATGCTGTCAACCTCTCTTTCTGGCTGTCGGTCTCCAAGTCCATAAAGCTGTGCTATCCAGTACATTTCATTAGAGCAGTCATGTGACAAATAATAAATTTTATTTTGTATCTGACATGAAACAGACACCGCAGTCTTCGTATGAATGGAAAAGGATTTCAATTTTTTTTCTTTAGAAATGTTACAAAAGCCTCTATTACTTTCAAATCACGGGCAGATTAGTACAGACTTTTAAACCATTTTCATTGGATTCTACGCTGTTAAAACCAAGGCAGTGTCATACCATTTTTCCTAAGTATTTGAAGAGCTAGTTTTGATTGAGATAAGAATTCACAGCAGTGAATTCTTGCCACTTACCTCTAAGCACACATAAGCAGCAAGACTAATTGTTTGCAAAAACAAAGAAATGCGTCAATAGCGAAACTGCACGAAGCCTGAGATTTAACTGCTTTTTACTAGACCATTCACACCACCACAAAGTGTAAAGCAAGCATGCTTTAAGTGTTTTAAGTGTATTTCTCTTCAAAAGTCTCTTAAAATTTGGTGGAAATGCAATTCCCTTATTATGTATTTTCTCATTGTCATTTTTACTAGGCAACAGAGGAAGGTGGAGAAATTATGGATAAAGTGATCTGACTGCTGGAAAAGAGTTCTTACAGAGAAAGCCTAATAGATTGTTCTCCTAAAGTTTGTCAAAGAGAAACCAAAAAGCAATTTCAGGTATTCATTATCTAATTCTACAGTAAGAAAATGCAAAAGTATTTATAATACTGAAAATTGTAGGGAGTTCTTCAGTCTAGTGTAGAAGAAATACAAGTAATAAATAGATTTTGATAGCACTTACTGAAGTGAGCTTTCAGAAGCTGGTTTTCTTAAAGGACTAATCAAACAGTGTAATAAGAACAGCAGCAGATCTGTCATCTCTTGGTATTTCCACATCAGATTATATGCCTTTTTTGGAAGCCATTTAGCTAACCAAGTTGTTTTGCTGAGCAAATGACAGTTTAGAAGTCAAAATGCTCAGGAGAGTAGTACCTATTGTCCCTTTTCGTATTAAAAAAACCCCACAAACTAGACAGCTCAGAATCTACTGATTTCATTTCTGCTTGCAGGGCCCAGTTACGGGGGTACATACTGCACTAGGAGCAGGTTCCTGTGTCCTGACTCTCAACAAACAGCTCAGAGATAAAACTTTCTCTCTTACACAAGACAGCATCTGCGTCTGGCAGAAACATGCTGAGATTTTTGCACCTACAGAGAGCTCCAGCCTGTTCTTTGAGGGTAACTCCTGATCTGTGGAACCAAAGGGACAGACCAGGTAATCAAGTAAGTATTTAAATATGAACATACCATCTATTCATGCAGAACAAAGGAGTCAGATGGCAATTAGTCTCCCCAGACTCCAAACTTCTGGGTTCTACACTCAGGTTAACCTTGAGCTAGTAGTCCCTTTCAAGTTTAAACAAACACTCAGAGTGATATGGACCTGGCACCAGTACCTACTTTATTTAGAAGAAATCAAATGTATCCTCCAGCTGGTGGCCACTATGAAGGAAGTCTTTTTGCTTGCCTTGCTCTGGACTTTTACCACTGGGAATGTAACATAGGTTGGAGAAGGACAGAAGTATCCTGTTAAATTTATCGTAAAATTACTCTAGATTAAAAATTCCTATGACACAGTATTAGAGGGTCTCTTTCTCTGCGAAGAAAAGCATAAATTATTTTCAAAAGAATTTGCCTGAAAATCAGAGAAGGGTCTCCATTCGCTAAGGTTATGCGAAGCACTGTGGTCATATGTAGCTAAAGTTCATATGACTTTTTGCATTCATGGCTATATTGATTACAGTAAGATAATGAAGACTCAATAAAGAAATTGTCTTTATATTTGCACAGCTTTTTTGTTTGTTATAACCACCAATTCATGTGAATCTTTACGAATTCCCATGAATCTTTACGAATGACAACAATGAGGACATGCTAGGGGTCAGAAACTACCTTCTCTAGGCAGATATCTGACTTTCTTCTCAAGAAATTGAATGCATCACACTAAGACTTTCACAGGTGCTCAATTACAGTTTCTAATGAGAAAAAGCAAGCAGTGAGGGGACAGCCACACTTCCCACTGAAGCTCGAATGGGGGAAACATCCCCACCACCCCATTCCAGTCTCTGGCTGGTTTCTGCCCGCAGATCTGCTGTGTGAATCATTTTTCTTGATGATGTGGGTCAGCCCAAATATGTTTGTTATTTTCCCTGGGTGTGGAAGCTGGGAGAGCAGGGTTCAGTGCCCAGCAGGACATGTTTTTTATTGCTGGTCCTGCCTGCGGTGAAGCAAAGGCAGAGATATTTATGTCTTTTCTGGCAGTATCTGTGTCTTTTTCGATATTATTGTGTTATTAAAGCTCACCAAGAGCTTTTAGTCAGTGCAAGTGATGTAGTCTGGCTGGTAGAAATGGGAAATTGGCCTAAAGTCCCTGAATTACTGCTTTTATTAATGTGGGTATGTAGAACCAATTTCAGACAATAAGGGAACATTCTTTCAAACCCAGACACAAAGGAGACTCTTTTTAACTGAGTAAATCCAAATCAGACAGTTCAGGGTCAGCTCTAACTCATTATGTTTTCTAGAAGTTTCCATTCCACCCACGAATCCAGTATTTCAATTTTTTCCATCTCAGTTCAGGGAAAAGAAGAGTCTTTGAAGACACTGAAAACAATTTTGGGGTGGAAATTCTAGACACTTAAACAGTTCTTGCAACTGGAATTATTTTGCCATGTACTCCATGGTCCAACTTCATGTTTGACGGGGTATTTATTCTGAGTCCCACTTGCACCTAAGTGAAAGAGAAAGCAGAAAATTGATTTCAGTGAGATCAAAGGTTGGTAAAACTGGAAACATTCATTCTACAGAAAAGACAGGCATGATATTAGTGCAGAAGTATATAAAAGAGGTGGTTAGCTACAGATTATGGCCCCTGCAATTAGTCACTGCAGGCAGAACAAAGCCATAAAGCGAAGTTCCTGCAGGTATTGCTGAAGTTAAACATTAGGGAGGGAGCTGTACCTATTGTAAAACAACGGAGCTGCCAACTCTAATTGCAGACTCACAATAATCCAAGATATTTCAGGCTGGGCCAGACATCCAACGGTAGATGCGGAATAACGAAATCAACATTTCTCTTCCACCACTTACACTGTGACTTAGACCTGCACAGTTAGCTTTTAGCCACTCTATGTTTTGTCCAGGTTGCTGGGAACAGCACCTCATATCCTCATAATTTGATAGCTGTCAGCAGCATGAGTTCAGTCTGGTGTTCATTATCATCAGGTAAAAATGTCTTTTGTTGTGTTTAGGAGCAGAGGAACTGAAAGACTCCTGAGTCACTGAATGATGCTCTGTAACATCTTTGCACTGCTTTCTGCGCTCCTTTTCATCAGCTAAGCAAGTTACATTGTGAATTCAACAGTGGGGGTTTGTGAGTTTGAGTTTTTTTCTGACTCAAATAGATTCTTTAAAACCATGATGCTTCTGTTTTCCAGTCTTAACCTACTGGTAGACTTTTTATAGCCATTTGTTCCTACGGTGACATTGTCCATCAGTTTAGTTATAACCTGATGTTTAATCTCATTTATTTTCACAATTATATTCCCTCTTAACTTTCAATATACTATCTAAGCCAGAGCACCCTAGCTTCCCCTAAAAAAAAGGGCTCATTGCTTCTCAAATTCCTTCTCATTGTTGAATAAAATATGCAAATGAGGCAAGAGCAGAGCTGTTTATGTTGATGTCAATTACCCCTCTTCTACCAGAAATACTTCTTTTCACGTATTTTAGGACTATACTAGCATTTTTCATGTCTGTGCTAGTTGGCCAATGTGTCATGAAAGCCATACACCCAGATATTTTCCAACTCAGGTGCTTATAACTGAGCCCTTTGCAGCTTATGAGGAGGTTTGATTCACAAACATCCAACCTTCTGTTTGCGTACCGCTGATCTGAGTCAATTTTCAGCCCAGTCCACTGCGGCGCATCGGTGCGCAAAGCACGGTCCCAGACAGTGATAAGGCCGGAAGTATTTATTAGAAAAGCATACAGTTTTTATGTTATTTTTACCATCAGATTAAAATAACATGCCTCTAGACAGCCAATAGAATAAATGATTCCAGCATCAGACCATTTCTTTCGGATGGAGCGTTTTGTTACAGCTTATCGCAAACTGCTGCGGTTCTATCTGTTACATTTTAGAAACTTTGTTACATCTTCTCCCTGGCTCAGCACAATAAGCTTCTTCTATTTAACCAAGCGGTCTTTGTTCTTCTTTTACTAAGCCTCCTTTGTTTTCTTGCCCAGCAGTCCACTCCTTCCCAATCAGTGCCTCAGCACTCTCACATACGGACCATACTTCTTTGGCATCAGCACACGCCTTGTTCGCCACTTTGGACCAGAGCAATATGCACCCTTTACATTGTGTGCTTGAAAGGCAACTGATTCATACTATTGCTATAAAACAGAGATGAACTCTTCACTCAGTAGTCCAGATTCCTCCATTTTTTGTCTCTTCCCTTGGCTTCTGTCAAAAATCAGTTTTGATTTCATTTTCCCTGATCACATCTATATCCTAACCACATGTAGAACTATCACTAGTACTGTGAGTTTTTAAAAAAAAAGTCTGACAAAACTATGCTTTCATCTTTGTTTGCATAATTTTAAGCCTTCTGTATACGAACATCAAGCAGAAGTTTTGTGGCTCTTTTCTACCCTCTTCTACTTTATTCCAGCCCTCTCCTACTTTAAAATGGACCTCTCATAGTCTACGTGTGAAAATAAATTCATGGTGATTAGATCAGGTTTCTATTCATCTACTGGAAACTGAATGATAATTTACCCTCAAAAATAAAGGGCAGGTCTAGACAGGCAGACACCTTCAGCAGAGTCCTGGGCTGGTCAGTCCTTGATAGAACAACTCTACCGACAGGTGCTTTGCCAGAGATAGTTTGAAATGTTCTGAGAAGAGCTGTAGAGGACAGGGACGTCATCTCTGCAGAGAGAATGAAACGGGGAGAATATACCAACAAAAACAGTGGCAGGAGGGCAGAAGTAATTTCAGAAGGTTCAAGAACACATGATCTCTATGGACTTCAAGTGCCAGTGCATGCTTAGCGACATACTTAATTTTACTTTCAGCCACTGATCAGAAATATCAGCAATTTTTCTTGTCTTGTTCATGATTTCTGCTGCTCTGGAGACCCTCCACATCACAGGCATTCTAAATATATAAAAAAGACCCAGCACTGCAGCATGCGCCCATCAGTCACAGTTTTGTGGGCATGAGTCACAGATATGTCATCTCTGGTACCTCGATAAAAAAAGCCAAATCAATAGATTGTATTAAACCACCCCATGTCACCTTACACATGAGAAAAACAAATCCTGCAATTGGTAGCACTAAGCTGAGGAACAAAACCAATGAAAAATGGTTGTCACTTTCTGTCATTTGTTTAACCAAACCCCACGAATTTTAAGGGCTTGTAGGGCTAATGAATGAAGAGGGAGTCACTGGAAACCAGTGGATCTACTGAAGGACCACACAGTCAAAAAATAAGCAACAAAACCTGCTTTGGGTTCTCAGTATCCATGAGAAATCTGCCCTATTTTATACTGTAGGGGAAAGAGAAGGAGAAAAGAAAAAGTAGGCGCTTGAGGTTTGTCACTCTGAAGAGAGTCAAAAAGATTAATCTTGGCAGGGTAAATAATTTTTCTCTCCCTCACCTTCTTGATTCTGAAAATACCCTAAACTAATTTTTTCTTATCTGCTTAGCCTTAACTGGACTTGCTTAGTTAAAAAAGGGGGTGGGGATTTTTTTTTTAGTGCTCCTTATTTTAAAAGCTACTTTACCTGTTGGAGGGAAGTGAGAGGAGGTGTACTAATTTATAAATAACTCTCTCGTTTGTCCATTCCTAGTACAATAGATATTTGGAGACAAGACATTTTCTAGATTCCTGATCAGCACACATCCAATTTGCTTTCTCAGTCACTCTGGCACAGGATGTAAATTAAATTCAAGTAGGTGGGTAGTGACTCAAGATTACCCTTTCCGAATTTCATCACAGGTTTCCAAGTGCCACCTCAGTACAATGTAATCACACTTGATTTGATTCTGGGTATGTTCAACTGCATTGTGCAATAGCCTTTGGGTTTATTTATAAAATGATATTTCTATTGCAACTTATTACTGTACAGAGACTGTAATAAATTCTTTGGTACAAAACAATGCAAGTCTGCAAAGAATTTCTTCAAATCTGACAGGGATAAAACCTTCCTTTTACTTCTATTGAGATGTTTCAATCAGCCCAGTTGAACAGGCCTTTCCAGTGAGACACTCCAGAAGGAGCTGAAGTTTTCTACAGAGATAGTAGTGGAAACAACCGCACCATTAATCAAAAAATGTTCATAATCTTGGGGACCTTTATCCAAGAAAACTAATACAACCTGGAGTCCATGAGTGCTCTAGCTGTCTTACACTACATTGCAGAGCAATAGTGCTCAGATAGTGCAGAGATAGGATCTGTCGCTCTGTAAGTGGGCTCTAAGGCTTCTGCAAAGGTTTAGCATAAAGTAAAACATTGAAAACTCATGGAAAAGTACTGCTGCATCGACCACTGTTTCAAAAAGTATCCAAGTTTCACAGAACAAGGAAGACAATTTTTGTTGGAAATACATTTTAAAAAAAAACCTAATACTTGAAATCAGGAAAACAAATTCAGAACAAATGAAAACAAGAATGTACTGTTCAGAGAAGAAATACAGGATAATAGTGGTTTCAAAAGCAGAACAACTTCTAGAGTGAATAAGCCTGGATTTGTATATCCTCTCACAGGGACTGATGGCAAAGGGAAATGTATTTTATTGTCACATGGTGTAGGTGGCACTTAAAGGCTCACTTCAGAAACACAATACCTGAAACTTCAATGCCTGTGCAAGCTGAGAAGTGAGACATTATTGGTAGCTACTGGACTTTGATTTTAAAAAACCATTTGAAGTTTGACTCTCCTGAAAAAATACCATTCAATTTTTGGCATTCTGTAGCAATTCCCATAATATAGACACATCTGCTATCTCACACCAAAACCTTATCTGAGTGATACGGAGTGAGATGCCTCTGACAGAAGATCAATTGTACAGATATTAACTAAACAACAACAAAGTTTTCTCAGTAAAAAACCTGAACACAGAGAGTTTTATGACCCTAGTATAGAATGTACAATCCAGTATTTTGCTTAGTTCTTACCAGGGTCAGCTAAAAGATGAGGAAAAGAAACCTGCTAGGTAGTGATGCCTGAATAGGCACCTAGGCTGAAGGTGGAAATGCTGTTAGAAGCATGCAGACTCTGTGGGGAGTTTCAATTAACATGAACCCAATTGGTTCATCAGAAGTAAAAACTAATCAAGCTACAATGACTGTAGGAGAGGTGCAGTGTCACAAGTTGAATCACAAATTCTTAGGAGCTGCTAAGTCTGCAGAGAAAGATGTATGCCTGTCTGAGGGGAAGTGGCTAAAAGTGATGGGAGCACTCTTGATTTTACATGAACCTCACCTCTGAAAGAAAAATTCACTGAAGTACTGAGAGTGCCATAAAATTGTCATACCAAGATTTATCAAGTGACAGACACTCTCCTGGCAGTTCTGGCAACACACATGAGGGATGAAAGGATACCAGAGCTCTTATTCGCTGCTTCATTGCAGAGCTCCAGTATGCTAAAAACTGCTAGGAATTGGGACAAAGTTCAGTCAAATAAGTTGCTCATCATAAAATCGTGCATGGCAACAGAAACATTTTGTGAACATTCAAATAAAGTAAGAAACACAAAATTTAAAGAGTTGAAATCTGAAAATGAGAAGCAATCAAAACAGAATGTGATTTGAGTATTTTCTAACCAATAACATTGTCATGTCTGTGTGGGGTGGGGAGTCATGGGGGAGATCCTGAACTGAGCAGTTCAAATAAAAATAAATAAATGGTCCAAAATGGTCCAAAATAAAAATAAAACCAATTTGTTGCATACCACAGGAAGTATTTTTAAGCCAAGCAGACATATGTTACAGAAGAATGAGACAACACCTTCTAAAGGTCAAGAGGTGAAGGAAATAAGAACTGAATCAACCACTTTGCCCATCAAGATTTCAGACTGACAATGCAATCAGAATGTTCTGGGAAAGGAAAGCCCCAGGGCATGAAATTTCCAGCTGATTATTTTTCTGGGTTTTTACACTTTATGAAACTCTATTTTGTTCTGACTATTAGTTATTCCTGGAAGAAATCTGAAGGTCACTAGACCTTCAAACCCCACTGCTGCATTGTGCAGAGGCTCACAGTTCACCTTGGCAGTCAGCACAGCTGAGGCAGGGAGCAGCCCAGGCTGAGTAACTGCAGAGCTGCTCCTTAGTGCAGCACAGCCCCCACCAGAGCTCATATCTGTCTCAGATATGAGGCAGCAGTGATATCAGACACGAAGAACATTTTCATTGGTGCTACTTGGTTTGTAACATTACCGCTAGCTTTGTCTTTCAATGTCTTATGTTAAAACACAAATTTGAGTAGTAACTGCCAATCTTCTTATTTTTTTTTTCTTCTCCTTTAATTTCACAATCCCACAATCTCCTCTCTCACGCAAGTCAATGACAGCTTGACTTTGCAAAGATAATATCTTCAAAAAACTTTCAAAGCTTCCACAACCTTGCCGACATACAAATTAATTCCGCCTTTCTTGTCCCAAAATAAATAGTTCAAAGTGGCTTAACTGATGCCATGATGATTTTTGCCTTTTTCATATACCCCTTTTATACCCCTTTATATAGCCTTTTATATAGCTTTTATATATCCTTAGTGCCTTTAGCCCACCTACTTGTAACTCCCTGAGTCTGATACCCCATGTCCCGTTAAGCCAGGAGACCAAACATCCTGGAAGCCGCTTCTAAGGGTCAGACAGCCCCAGACACCAAGGTCCTCTCCAGAACACATCCTGTAAACTAAGATAGGCCCATCCAGGGGGGAGATTCCTCAGAATGGGGGGATTCATTCAAGTCTCTCATTGGAGAATCTTTGATAGACATGCGAATTTGCAAGGCCTATAAGGTATACACGATCTATCGGGTGTGTGCATTCCAGTGTGCACTTCGGCGCACTCCGCGTGGATGGTGTGGTGCATCAAGAATCCTAAATAAATACTGAGATAAAAACCTCTTTCCCCTTAACCGTGTCTGGCTCTCAATTTTAAGACTAGTAAAAAGGCAACATAACCAAAAAGAAGAAAATATTTACTCCCATTTTGCTCCGTTTGTCACATCTGTGCCTCCCAACAAGCACCTCTCCCTGCTCTCAGTAAGATGACCTATATGTGCTAAGGGTCACTGGAGCAGTAAAGTGACTGAGAGAAGTTTGCACAGCAACAAGCTGATGGAGGGGCATCTGACTATCTACATCCTGTCCTGGTTTCTTGTCCTCTTGCCCATTGGTGAAATTCCACTTCACAAAATTTAAAAAACACCATCCACAATAGAAAACATTTGTTTGCATTTTGTGAGTGCTGCACAGGGAAAAGAACTATTCCATTACTTTGGATATTAAGCAGCTGGATTCTTCCTATTTACTAATGACAGGGTGACATATCATAAGCTGATAAAATGGACAAGATGGAGAATAAAAGATACTGTTAAAAAGGGGTTTTTTTATATTTAATTCTAAAAGCTTACTAATGTTGATGAAGAAAACAACTATTCAGCTGTTTATTTCTAAGTAAATTATAGAAAAATATGATGAAACAGAAACAGACACACTGTGAGTAATTTTTCTGCTAAATCAAACCTAGTCAATAAGAAATTGGGTTTGTGCTGTGGGAAAAAAAAAGCCTATGGAAACAACATAAGCACATAGAAGGACCACAGATGAGATAGCATTAAGCTCTATTCATTGGAATAAACTGAGGGAAACACAAACAGTGCTCTTACAGGCACAGAGAAAAACATTTCCCAGAAATCCCTATTAGATCCTGACCTTCCACTAGAACAACCCAGCGCATGATTCTGTGCTGAAGGGACTGTATCATGATCAAATGAAGAAAATATAATATAAAATATAATACAAAATATAACAATGTTCAATCTTTTTTAAAAATAAACATATTAGTACCCAGTAATTGTAGAATCACAGAAAGGCCTGGGTTGGAAGGGACCCGAAGGATCATCTCATTCCAACCCTCCTGCCATGGGCAGGGACACCTTCCACTAGACCAGGTTGCTCAAGGCCCTGTCCAACCTGGTCTTGGACATTTCCAGGGAAGGGGCATCCACATCTTCTCTGGGCAACCTGTTTCTGTGCTTCACCACACTCACAGTAAAGGATTTCTTCCTAACATCTGATCTAAACCTGCCCTCTTTATTCCCCCTGTCCTGTAACTACATGCTCTTGTAAAAAGTCCCTCTCCATCTTTCTTGAAGGCTCTCTTCAGGTACTGGAAGGCTGTAATTAGGTCCCTACAAAGCCTTCTCTTCTCCAGGCTGAGCAGACTCAATTCTTTCAGCCTTTCCTCACACTCCATCTACATTCAATAACCTGTCTAGGCTGAATGCAGAAAGTACCTGGTGGTGCGTGTGGGCAGCCAGCCTGACCTGCCAGCTCTTGCAGGGCTTCAAGCAGGGCACTCCATGGAAGGAGCACCAAAATCTTAGATATATGCCTGCACTGGTCTGCAAGAAGGGGGTGACTTTGTGGACGATATTGATTTCTAATCTGATACACACTTTACTTTATTTTCTCTTTAAATTAAAAAAGAAGACCTCTAAAAGGAAATGCTTTGTAAATATCTTTTGTTCTGAGTTCTCATTACAATGAAAAAGACAAGGGTTTTTTGTGTAAAACCTAAAGAAAAAATTTCTGCACTGATGTTTTAGTTTGGTAGGCCAAGCTTTTGAATATAGAGCTTAGTCTGAGAAAATGCAGCAGCAGAATGAACCAAATAGAGTAAAGAGTCATAAATTCAAAATATGATAAACTGACAGGTAGTTCTATGCTTTTACAAATGATGCATATTTAGTTAAAGCATGCAATTAACTGATTAGGATTCTAACTCCTCATGAAACACATACATCTCATTTTTTCATGTTAAGAACTATTTTTTAAAATAACATATTAAAATTATTGGTACTTTGAATAATTTATTTGTCAAATTCTATCATTCTTTTATGCAAGAGTATTTGCAGAATTTATAGTAGGCTAGACTGTTTTGTCGTCTCTGGCTGGAGTCCACACATTCTGATCAGCTCTAATGATCCTTCCTACATAATTCCCAACAGCAGACTTCATGAATCTAAATAAGTTATTTTTATGGAAAAACAGGTGTTTTAATGTGTAAATGACAAATTGGTATGATTTTAACTGACAGGCAGAAGAAATGATTCCAGGAATTTTTTTGGTTTTAATTCACCTTTCTTTTTCTGCCCACAGTTTTGTGAAACCTAATCATATAATAGAATTAGGCCACATTGTTTGAAATGATGTTACAGCAAGATATTAGCATAAAATTACACTTTTCATAAGAAAGAAAGGCTGATTAATATCTCAAATGTACTTGCATGAAGACACCAGTTTCTTATTTATATTTAAAAAGCTATGTAATGTCTGTGTAGCCATCATTTTCATTCTTTCAGTAATCCATCATGTTCCTGGCAGGGAGTCTTCCCATCCTATTTAAAAGAATACAAAAGATGTCTGAAAAGACATTAATAATAGGGCAAGGCCAGCCTTGAGGTATCTGCAAAAGTCTGACTGTGGTTTTAGCTACTGTGCAAAGATGAAGACAAAAGAAAGGTTGGAGTTTACCTGCCCGCTGAGGAGAAGCCATGCATATCAACTAAGGTGCTGCTTCCAGACCCTTATCACATAAGATGATTAGCTGCTGGAAAGGCAGACAGGCAATCTGTCCTTCCTTTTAATCAATTGTGTGTGGTTAGAAAGCTTGGATGTACACACAGATGGATGCTGTAGAGGGCCAAGAGCCAAGAGGGAAGAGCTCACAACTCTTGAGGGTCAATTGAGCACATTCAAGGACAGCCAGAGGTCACAGTCACCGGAACATGCTGCGGCATTGTTGGTTCCCACTTTGCCTTTTATGAACATCTCGAGCTGAAATCACACTTCACGCCTCGCAGGGTCTGAAAAAAGAAAACTGAATGGTACATCTCATGATGAGGAGAGCTCTGCAGTCAGGCAGAGCTGAGACAAGCAGGGCCCTGGACTTACAGGCAGAGACCAGAGAAGTGATTTACAGTCAGCAGGCACACAGCTGCCCATAGGGTCAGGATGGAGGGTCAGAGCAGCAGCGCCCAGGGGCAGGACACAGAGACAAGTAAGAGGGAGATTGGCTGGGAAGGGAGACTTTAAAGCGGCAGCTCTGAGGTTTCATCTACAAGAAAAAATTATTCAAAAGGACATAATGTACTCAGAGCTTTAATCCAGGGGAAGTGGAAACTCTAGAGGGAAGAAGGATTTTTGTCTTCTTTTTTATTGCATCCAGGACCAGCCAAACAAAAGGCCTCATTCAGAGAAAGGCAACAGAAAACAATTTAATAATAATCTCTCCGTTTTTCCGTTACAAACTAAGTCAGGGCGCCATGCACTTTGAAATACATCACCTTTTATTTACACCAAACAATCCAGGCCAATTGCCATTCTGTGCCACAGCTACTTCTGCTTGTGGTTCTTCCACAGTGGATTATAGCAGAATATTTCTTCAACACCTTGTATTTTAATAATTCCTGCTATCAACTCAGAAGCATTAGCAGGTTAGGGAGAGACAGTGGCTGGAGGTATTAACCTTATATTAAATATTTACTCATACAGGTTTAATCCACTGTGTGAGATTTTCAGTTTTACCTTGGACGTGAAGTGTCATCTCCTCATCTTGATTATTTCTGGGTTAAGTTTTCACAGTTTCCATGATAGACATGTTTCTGATGCTGGACTGGGCTGCTGCATCAGAAGATGAA
>VZTA01019621.1:0-33108 GCA_013398855.1 Mohoua ochrocephala
TCCAGCTCAGCAGATTCTGTGATATCAAGATAAGGAGTGAGACATTGGGATGTCTCTTCCCAGATGGACACAATGATACTATTGCCAAGCATGATTATGGGAGGCTTGAAAACAGCTGAATAAAATTTTACTTTGGCGAATCTCTGGGGGTAAGGGATTTTAAGGAGTCTAAACTGACATTGCAAATTAGGACTTCTTAACCTCAGGTAAAAGAGCCTTTCTCTTGTACTCAGCTTACAGGTACAAAACTTATTAACATATCTGGACCCTGAAGCTGTAAGAATATGAATGAATTCAGAGCTTATGTATTAGTGTCTGTGTATGTATTAACAGTAGTGAATATGTCACACACTGAAGAGCAGTGTGAGTGTCTGTGGTTAAAAATTTACGTTCTTTTGAGTTAAGATCCTACTTTGAGGGTCACAGCTTTCGCCTTCATGTTCCCACCCACCTTGGAGGTATTCCAGAGCCTTATTTTGCTGGTTCAGCTGCTTAGAATCATACATGTACATTTACACACACACATCACACACATGCACGTACCTATTTTTTAGTTGTTTGTTTTACTTCATCTTGGATGTTTAAGATGGATAATTTCAGGAATCTGTTTAAATGGCCACACAGAGAGTTGAACTGGTACTATCGAGCCAGGGAGTGACCTTCAGGAAAAAGACAGGGAGGGCGGAAGAAACAAACAGCTGCAGATCTTTAGCAAATAAATAATAGTGTCTGATCAGAGCCTGGAGGATGCACCTCGACTCCTCTTGAGTTAACTTAAATTATGTCTTTGATAGTAAATTAAATAAGGCTGGGACTATTTTTTAGCATGAAGACCAACAGCCAGAAAGGATCTGCATTCCTATTATTTAACTCTGCCTCACTTAAATCTGACAGCATGTAGACTATTAGCATGAACTGAGGATGATTTCTGAATACTGAGCCCTAGCTGGGGTAGTCTGAGAAAGCCCTAATTATTAGGGGTTTTTTTTAATGATGGACTGTATAGGGAATTGTATTTTGGTATCTGGAAACATTCACTGGCACACACATCTAGCAGTAGATTTTCTTCAGATTTTGACCTTCTGCTCATCCCCTGTCTGCTTAGAGGAAGGAAATAATATGAGAAAATAGTTAAAAATACTGGAGACAGTTCTTGATGTTTCAGCGCTCAGGAAATTAAAAGACATTTCTGGCTCACCATTATACTTCTCTGCTTATAACAGCACATCACAAATAAGAGCCAGATTTAACATCCAGCCACGTTTTCCTTGCACTGTTTCCAGGTTTCTGCATTAATGTTACAAATGCAGTGTACGTCTTCAAACAAATGATAAGTAAATAGGAGACAGATTTTAAAAAAAAGGTTTTTTGTAAAAAGGATGAGATCCTCAGCTGTCTAAGCCAGCTGATGGAGCTCACACAGCTCCGCTGTTTTCTTCTGGGATATGGCCCATTATGTTTTACAGGGGGTTGGTTATGCTTTTAGTTTGAAATAGGCTTCGCATGGTCATCAATTAGTTTTTGTCCGGATGTTCAGGCTGAATTGCATTTCATGAAGATGATGATTAAAAAGAAGAGAACAGGTATCATTTTTTTCTCTTCTTTCAAAGTCCTGCAGTATCCTGGCATTTGGAGTGCTGTCATTGATCTCACTGTCATTGCCTAGTACTGATAGTAAAGTTATTTTTTCCAAAGCTTATCCAGCTCAGCAGGAACCAGCAGTTCAGCAAGGGAAACCTAAATCGACCGCAAGGGAGAAGCACTAAAATAAATAATCAACACTGACAATAAAAGTCAAAGGTGTAGAGGAAGGAGGCGTTCTGTTTCTCGTCCTTCAGCAGCTAGCTCCTCAGATGAACATAAGACTGCAGAAAGTTAGAGAAAGATGGTTTAAATCACAGAAAGATACTTTATACAAGTAATTCTATTGAAAAGAAAAATAGATTAAGCCAGTAAATGATTCTAATGAATCTTAAGTCTGAAGCAATCCTTATTTGAGAACAGTTTCTTCAAAATAAGAGTTTAACATGCTGTCGGGCAATTGATCTTTTCTTATTCCTGCAAATATATATCAGAAGTATAGTTTCAGATATTTGTAGCCTCATCCGCTTCTGACTGTGATGTGCCAAATAAATTGGCTGTTTCTAGAAGAGATTAAAACTGATGCACAAATTTCATGTAACTTTGAGCACAAAAATACATGTTATGGGCAAGGTAATTGGTAACAGAAAGATCTTTACTTCTCACGAGAAACCAAAGGCCTGACTACTGAGGTAGGTTAACACTGGACAAGTACTTAGACCAATGGGTCTTGAATAGTATCAGATTGACATTTAGTCATTTAGTCGTTTAGTAAGACCTTACTATAGTTTTGTTCCCTTTTTCTTAATCTCTTTTAGTAAGTCATAGTAGTTTTTCTGAAGTTTTGACAATAAATCCAGAATTTGGATAGCTCCATATTTGCACATTTCCATATCATCAGTGTTAAATAGGCCTTCTTGACAAAGTGTGGTTAAAGAGTACAGCTTTTAAATAGGTTTAAATGTGTTTATACTCCTGAATTAGACAAAGAAATTGACATCAGTGGAAATGTAAGATGCAGCCCTTGAGTAGGAACAGTGAACCAGTCCTGTGGAAGTTTGAAAGATTGAAATATAGGAAAAAAATCAGTAGAGGAGACAAAGTTGTGCCAGAGCATTCAGTCTAAAATAGGCTCAATAACTTCAGCTTTTGTGTAGTTTAGTGGGAAATCAAATTTACTGGGGAGCTCTGGAGAGTCAAGACTTTGAAAGATTGACCTTCTCATGCGAAGTCAAGTATTTATACTCATGTAAATTCAGTTTGAAAAAATAGTGTGCACATGTCTTGATGAAACCCACTGTTCGAGTTTACTGCTGAATAGGAACGAAGAGCTGATCCATGCACAAGCACTCTGGGATTTTATGCTGGTTGAAATACACAAAGAAACTTTTAGTAGTGTTTTAGAAATCTTCCAGAACAAAATGTGTGTGGCAGGGTTGAGGAGATGACAGAGGGGCAGATACTTCATTTCTGTTTCCCTTCACCGGTCTTCTGACATTGCAGATCTGTACAGAATTGTTCTCATTCCATTTTTGTGTACTCAGGGAAGGATAGAATAAGGATGGGATGGGGATAATGGAGGCTAGGATGTAAGAATGTCAAATATGTAATACCTGTTGCCAAGTTCCTTCTGTCCATTACTGGTAGGAACTTGTCTTCATGCAGATGTATGAAAGGAAATGTAAAAGCTTGTAATTGCAGCAGCTAAAAAAAATACATTATTACAATTGCTTTTGATGAATTACCACCTCAGATAAAAAGTTTTAAATATGAGCGATATTGATAATGTCAACATCAAAAACTCTCAGAAGCAGGGCATCAGTCTTCAGGTACCAGTATTTAAACACAACTTTACACAACTGTCCATCCTCCTGTAACTGATCTTGTAATACTGGTTACTGTTCAGCAGGAAACAAGATGGCCTACAGCTAGCAACCTTGAAAAATCATAGACTGTAACACTGGAAACCACGTTCAGATCATAGCAACTGAGTTTTGTTTAGACCATATTCAATTAACTGCACTCAGATATGTATCAAACTTTTTTTTTAACATGTCTAAGTAAGATCATATGATTTTCATGGATAAAGGAGGCCCTGTAAGGCTCAAAATTCCCTGATGTCGAAAGATGTCAAAAGAAGAAACTGGTCAAAAAGAAGAATACACTTGGAGACCTTTCCATGCAATAAGAGTGAGAAGTTACTCCAGTTTCTACCCTTTAGTTTTAATAGGTGGAATCCCCTCTGTTTTTCCCTCAGAAGTTAGACGAATGGTACAAATTCTGCCTCTACTGCAAGATGGATGTAAATATACTTATTTTAGTCTTTGTATTGCCGCAGGAAGTCAAACATCCTGCACAGCCACCAGCAAGGGTGTAGAGAGACGTAATGTAGGAAGCAAGAGAAGTAGGCCTCACTTTCCATGGGTTAGCCAACTGCTAGATTTTTTTTTTCCTTTTATCTTACTGATCTTCAATAGGAACTAACTTTTTTAATGTGTATCATAAATTGTTTTCCTGCATCTCAACATGTTTCTTCTGCATCCTGGTCGTGTAGGGTCACAAGTGCTTTTCTCTCAACTTCATTGCCTAAAATAGTGAACTCAAGGAAGCTTCAGTCCCATGAAAAAAATACTAGTCCTGTTTTCCTGCTTTGTAATACACTGAAAGGAAGCAGGAGTTAGAATTTTCCAGCCACAGATCAGAGGATTTCCTTTAAGTATTCTAATTCCAGAGGAAGAAACATATTTTTTTCCTGCTAAAATTGGGAATTAATTAATTAAATACACAGCTTGCTTTCTTCCAGTTTGGTTTCGGTTTGGTGGGGTTTTTTGGTGTATTTTGGTTGGTTGGTTTGTTTGGGGGTAGGGGTTTTTTTCTGTTTTCTTATTAGTCTTCACAGAGAACAAAGAGGAAGAACGCATTAGGTATTTCCTGAGCTGCTTCAGTAACTGAAGGAACTTTGTAGCTCTCAATATCTATCAAGTTGCTTTTGGTTTTTCAATTAAAGCTGAAATATTTTTACAGCTTTCAAGGGGTTACATAAGGCAGTGAATTGCTGGTTTGTCAGTGCTCTCTTTTAAAACTGTCAACCACTCACATGCACATAAAGAAGCTGAAATTAAACAATCACTATAAAGGGAAAATCTCACCTCAGACGTGACAAGAAACCACAGAAATCTGTAACTGCAATATTAGGAAATGACCTTCAAGTCTCTTGCTTTATTTCTGGAAAAACAGCTCATATTTATGTCTTATGACTTTGTATCATTAAAACTGATACACATCTGTTCCATAACTAATCATCTGGAAAGGCCAATTAAAAAGAGTAGCACAAAATGGTAAATTTAGTATCTATCAGCAGTGTAGCAAGGAAGTAGTAACTAATCATAGGTACATCTTAAAATTAAATTAGGGAGCACCTTAGTATATTAAAACCCAGCTCATCCTTGCATGTCGCCATTTGACACTGTTTCTAGTTATTTTTTCCTGCTAGTTTTCCCTTTTCATTAGAGAGCTCTCCATCAAATTCCATTCTCATTTGTACCAGTGCAAATCCGAAATAAACCCCTTACATTTAATTGCATTATTCTTGATTTACTTTACTGGGAACAGAATATGACCCTTTTTCTTTAGCAGTAACCAAACTGTCCTTCTCAATTTTGAAAACACACAGAATCAAGCTTGGGTAGAAAAAACTCTCCAAAGTTTGAATAGACTAAGTTTTCTTGTTAGGAAGAGACATCCATTAAAGAAGACAGTGTTCTGCCTTCCTACTTTGTAGGAAGGTGCTGCACCGAAAGGCCTGGGATTTTAAATTACCTGCCAAATAGCATTTAACTCTGAATGCCTCAAAAGTAACCTGATCCTGCAACAGGAGGGAAAAAAAAGCAGTTGCTTTTATGTGGTATCTTCCCGACAGTGATCACTGAGGAAGACTTTGTGCTCTGCCTGCAGTCAGCTGTGTGGTTTGTTGAGAACAAGATTCAGTGGCACCCCAAGATTTCTTTGGTGACTCTTGCCCAACAGCACCATGAGTCCCAGCAAAACATCATGGCTGTGGCTGTGCCACGGTCACCAACATCCCCCCGTAACAGCATGAAATATCCTTTGTGATTGAAAGGAAATAAAAATGGGGTATTATGGGGAGAGAAAATCAAATGCAGTGTTTATATTCAGAAGAAACATCATAAAGTAAAATTATTTCGCTTTTGAGCTGTCAATGAAAATATAGGCTGTAACTTATTTTCATTGATTCTCCTCTCATTTTCCTGCAAAGTTTCTATATAAGTTGCTGTATCTTCTAGCACTCCTTCCAAGCAGATTGTAACTCTTGTCAGTAAAGAAAAATAAATCTGTATATTTGGCAGATAAAATTTTCAATAGGGAATAATCTTTTTAGAAAAGCTGTTTCTTCTCACTGACTCTGTAAAGGCGTTTCCCTATTTTCCTGAAAGCTATTCCCTTTGACATAATCTCAGAGAAGACACCCAAAATCTGAGCCTTACCTGACATTAATTTGTTTGAAAATACAGATTGTTTAAAGCACTTTTCCTCCCTAGAGATATCGTAATAATACAGGAATTGTTTTATCTGCCCTAGAAAATAACTGTTTATTTTCTCTGTTTATTAGCTGTTTTTTAAAGCAGGCACCCAAGATCCTAGCAGAAATTGGTTAGGACATCTTAAGCCTCTTGTACCCAAAGCTCTTAAGAGTTTAAATAAAAATGTTGCTTCTATCTGAACCATCAAAGTAAACTACTCAAGTAGAAATTATGGCGCTTGAAATAGAAAGTCATTATTTTGAGAGTCCTGCGTAAGCATGCCAGATTTTTATCCTAAATAATTTTTTTAATTAAAGTTTCTGTCAACTCTGCCACACATTTTCCCATGGCATAGAGTATGTTAGCAAATTCCTATGCAGAGCTAGGAAGGAAGGGCATTGGACAGATCCTCTAGAGGTTAGTGGATCATCAGTTCTTTATGTGACAGATCTGATAATCAACCATTTTAGACAGGAGCTATTTCATCCTCTTCATTGCTAAGAGTAGTGGTAATTATTTACGTCTTTGAGAACAGTCATCACTCCCAAAATTTAAAAAGAGGGATTAATTCCTCTGACTTTTGCTGCTGCTGAACTGTGCTTTTCTATTCCTATAATAACTACAGGGAGTGGGGTTTAGTATGAGAGGTCAAAACTGCAGGATATTGTTAGATCTTTTTATTAACAATTTATTGTAGTACCCTTCATAATCTGAAAATTTATTTTATTGTTCCTGTTGTAGCGACGTCCAAGCAGGTGGCCAGCAATGAAATTCAGAAGAGGATCTGGACATCCCGCCTATGCTGAGGTGGAACCTGTTGGAGAAAAAGAAGGGTTCATCGTATCAGAGCAGTGCTAAAATTTCTGGGACAGAACACCAGTACTGGCCTACAGGTGTAAGACATTTATTTTGCCTCTCTTTAAAGAAAAGGAGCCCTAAGCTGCTGTAGCCCGATAGAAAGAAGATTCTGGATAAACTTTGTCCAAGAAGAAAAACTATCTAAGATACCAGATTACTACTGCACAGTAGTTTTTGTTAGTGGACTGAGACACAATGGTTCATGCAGAACACTTGTCGGTGGACACCTACAGTATCAGAACTATGGCACAAGTGCCATGTTATTTGCTTTAGGTATGGGGATGCACAGTAATCAGAAATATAATAAAGCTTTGGTGCGCAAGGGTATCGCCCTTTGGTTCAAGTCTTCTTCTCTGTTATCTCAAAGACTGAGGGAAAAATCTGGACCGTTTCAGTGCAAAGGGCGCTGATCAGTGTTCATAGGCGATTGAGAAAAGTATCTTAAGACAGGTAAAGAGGAAAAAAAGGATTTTGCCAACATTTATATAAGCAGATGTGAAATACACACACTTTTCAATTCTAAATTAACCTACCAACCTGAGTGAGTCACAATGTAAATGCTTTCCAGGAGTAATACAGTGTTTCTTGTACGTTGCTGATGACTAGCCTGCTAAACAACTCATGATACACAGATTGGTAAGAACTGAAGACAGCAGAGAATTTTCACGATGGTGAAATTATTTCATGGGAGTTCACAATGACGTTGGGCTGATTTGCAGTTTCAATGTTCACTAAAAAACGAATTATCAGGTTTGTTTTAAGGTGTATCTTTCATCTCTCAGCAGTAGGTTGAAGTAAAGGCAACAGATCCTTTTAGCTTCCAGAGAGCTTATGGACCATTTCCTAGGCAATGGGGTAAGAAAAATAAGATTTAAAATAAATGGATTTCTATTCTTTGCCATTTCATTGTGAGTCCTTACTGAGAAGCACCATAGACTTCAATGCACCCCTTCCAGAGATTCAGATTCAAGTGTTATTGAACCCTGCTGATTCATACAGTGGTTTTGTTTAATGCACATAGTAGTTGCATAAATATATATATAAATATATTTTTTTTTATAGCTAACACAAGGCGGGTTCTTGTGACTGTTAAGACTGCATTTTTGTCATCCAGACAAAGGAAATGAATTGCATTACTGCATATTTCCACTGAGTTGTAAAATAATCCTTAATATTAGAATATTTTTATGTTGTGTAGGGAAGGTGGTTCATGTAGTTGCAGTGCCATAAACTTTCTGCCTATTGGAACCATTCTTTCTGTGAAATCGACCCTTTCCCTCCCTGCATAGGGAAAAACACTATAAATTCACACCATCAAGAACAGTTACTCCTTTCAGGGAAGGGGTTAATGTACAAGGAGACCCAGAGCTTCCCGGAGGAGTGGAAACCTAAATGCTTTGATGATCTGGGCCTGAGCTATTGAAATATAAAATTCAGGTACTGCATGTACATTTCATAGCAGTCATTGACTATCAGTTTTTTTACATACTGTGCAAGGCACTTGAATGATTTTAATGTGAGCTATACAACATTTGTGGGTTTGGATTTTGAGCAGTTTAAAAAAGTTGTAGATACCACCTTAATAGTACAGTTACTTACATTTCTTGTTGATGCTTGTATGGCCTAAATTTGATTACTTAATGCTGTTAAAAAAAGGAAAGCAAACATGATTTTTGTTATTTTGTTCAGTAAATACTACAATACTGTATTTTCTGTATTCTTTTATTTTGAGTAACACACTTTTATTTTCATCTGGTTTAAATCATCTAGCATGAGATTGAAACTGTTCAAAAACTAACTGGTATTAATCTGGAGGTACTAACAAACACATTGTCTTGAAGCCTGGTGAAAAACCTGTGGCAAGTAGTCATTTCAATTTGTGTGGGTCTGCTGAGCCCTTTTTCTAATAGGCCGGGGTTAAATTGCAGACTGTTAATTCTGATAGCAATAACCAAATGTATGCATATATATATGGTGACACTCATTTTTATTAAATAAAAAGGTATCAGTGCACATCATTTAGGAACGTATTTGGTGTGCAATAATTATCATCAGTTTTTCTGGGAATCTTGGAAGTCATCAGCTAGGGTTCATTGGCCAAAAGAAGCAATTGCAGAGCTTCCGGAATCCTGTTGAAAGTAATTTTTATTTCAGAGCACATCTTTGCAAATTACACTAAGAAATTTACAAAAATCTACATTGTACTGCAGTAAGTTCAAGGGATATTTCATATAAGTAAAGAAGATTTATATTGTTATGAGTTCACAGGTCTGCTCTTCATCTGATTCACTCATATTTTTACCCAGGTGTGTAATACATGCCGTGCAATGGAGCTGCCAGAGTGTTTGTAATATGGTAAGACAAATAAGACAACAATTTTAAGATCTGGTATTTGAATTACTTTTGGTTTAAGGCCCTCTTTCACAGCTGAAGGATGTTTGTTAGTATTTGCAGACTAACTTACATGTTATACTCCTTCATAAAATAATAGCAATTATTTTTTTCATTCTTTGTCCACCTCACGTACTTTGGTGGGAGATTTCACTGGTCTGCGGGGAGCATCACAGTATACTTCTTCAGATTTTTGCCATGATGTTATATGCTTTGGATTATAACATGAGGAGTTGCTGGGTTTATTTAATAAGATTGAAAGGCGTATGCTTATGTCTGATAAGAACTGCTATCTGAAGAGAAAACCTCCTGCATACTAATGGATGTATATTGTCTCATTGGTGTCTGCTTTGATATATTCTGTGGTATGTTCTATTTATCCCAGTAGGCAAAAGTTAATTAAGTAATCTGTTGCTGTTTTGTAATTCCATCTGGTTTTCTAATTTTTTAATAATTAAAATTGCCACATTAAAAATTATACAAACATTAATCTAAAGGTGTGATAAAATATTGAGATTAACTGAGAATCCTAATCTTATATTTTTATAAAGCAGCAGGTTAAATTGATCCGGACCAAAAAAAGTCATGTAACCCTCTCTCAGAAATCCAGCTGAAATGTTATTCAACAATTCATAAATTTCCATCCAAGTGTCTGAAACAGTGGCTTCACTAGCATTCCCAGTGGTCCTTCATTTGAATCTAACTCAGAAAAATGCTTGTTTACAGAGTCATTTATCCCAACAGTTATTTTAACTCTTAAACTTTCCTATAAATGTATGTATCTAATACTATTTAATTATTGCAAGATCTCTCACATGTTTTTTCTCATTATTTTCCATTTTAGTGTCAACTGTTCCATAATGCCTAACATTCAGTGCTCTGCTTCAGCTCATCCTCTTCCACAGAGAAATAGCAAAATTTGAACTCTAAGGACTCAAAGCACATTACTAAGTAGCTTTTAAATCTCATTAAGATGAAACACTAAATCAGACATATATATGTGTGTGATATATATATATGTATATCACACACAGAAATTGTTGAAAAAAGACCCTAGCATTTCCAAAATTGTATTCATACATTAAGAAATTGTGGAATTGCTGAAGAAATAGAATTGTAATTTCATTCCCATGTGCATACTTATAATGATCTGATCTTATTTAATTGCTTTCTATGTTTCTCAGTGCATCCTATGATGTACTGGAGTAAGAAAACACAGATTCTTCACAAGAAACAGCTGTTCTGTATTTTTTCTCCTCCTTGCTCAAATTTTGTTGCACTTTGTTGCATACCATCCAAAGCCTATTCGGAAGACTTTGTTTTTCATGGACTTTTCTTCCTTACCCATCAGCATTATACTTGAGGGATGTATATACCTTGATTTATTTCTGCTCTGGGCATTCCTGTGAAGGGAGTCAATTTTCCAGAGACCACCATGTGAAACAGTTCTTTTTCTTATAATTGCCCTTCTCATTCTCTACAGCTTCTGCTGCAGATGATATAGATGCCTTGTAAGTCACAACCTACTTCAATGCAACATTATAATTTAGCTTCAGATCGAGCTCATCTTCATGACTAATACGTGTGCTGGAATTCTGGGAGAAAAGATAATACATCACTGTTTTTTAAGAAATTGTGGAAGCCAAATTAAACTTGCACAAGCTGAACAGAATATTTGACTTTGCAAACTTCACCATTTTTCTTGGTCAACAGAGTTCAAACCATAAAAACTCAGTACACGAGTACCTGAGACATCTGAGTAGTCGAGCCATTAGTTTGCCATCCAAAGGTGGAAGCAATGAAAAAGGAAGGGGTGAGCACGGAAGAGATATTATTTTCTGTAAAGTGAAAAGAGTTCCGAGGAAAACAAGAGAATACTTCTATGTTCTATTAGAGAACCTCTTGGATAAGCAAAAGAAACTGTAAATTGTAACATGAATCATTTCATTTGTGTAGAATCTCTAAACAAGGTTCTGCAAGGAGTTGTCAGGAGCTGGCAGATTTTCACAAAGTAGGTGGGGAACTGGAGCATTCAGAGTACCCCATGTTGGATCGTGTTCCTATTCACAGATCATCAAAGGGAATTTCGACTTTGAGTGCATGCAGTGGAGAAATCAATGGCTGTGTTATTATTTTCTGATGCTAAGCAATGAAGCTTTGTATAAAGACAAGATTTGACATTCACCTAGAAGATGTCTCAGCTGCACAAAGTCATAGTGCCTATGACCACGGTATTAGCCATTAGGAGAAGATGGAATAGAGCACAAATTGGGCTCAGACCAACATTTTTGATCTTGGGGAATTTATTGCTTCCAGTGAGGAGAAATAGCAGCAGCAAGCACTGTTTTTCAGAGTAAGATCATTGGAATCCTTGCACATGTGCCTCTGCCTTCTTGCAGAGAACCGCTTGAAGCTTGAAGCCTAAAAAACTCCACAAATAAATGTTACTGACCGACAGGGTAGCATTAACCCTAATTCTCATGCTTTAGACAGAGATTTCAAGAACTGATACCTGCTACTAATTTCTTCATGAGTGTAATGGTAAGTTGGGTTTGAGTGTTGGGGTTTTTCTGAGTAGGAGAAGGAAAAGGGAAAAATGAAGAAGGGAGGGAATATCAGTTTTCCCAGATGCTCTAAAGGTACAGCAAGAAACCGTATGTTCAGCCTTGAGAGCGTTGGTACCGTGTGCTAGTGTCACTGAGTGAAAACCCACGAGGTCTTCCTTCACATCCAGCTCAATAATTTAAAAATTTAAAAAGTCATTAGAACCACTAGCTTCTGTCTAAATCTACATGAGTCCATATTTCACCTCATGGATGGTTTATGTCACTCCTTAGGGAAAACAGGCTTGAGCCACAGGCAGCCTTTTGAGGTGGAACAGTGTGCCAGTAGTGTTCCATCAGAAACGAAATATGACAAAGCAGGATCCAGCTTGCATAGAACTGAGAGAAACAAATCAGTTTAATTTCATCAGAGCAGCCAATATCCCTACGGCTGGAGCACTGATAAAATATTCAAGTCTGTGAGCTGATTTGACTTGATTTAAACAATATCATAAATCTAAAGCTGTCCTTTAACTACTAGTTTATTGTCAAATCTTAAGTGATTTTCTTGACTTTTAAATTTTTTATGGAGAAGAAAACAGTTGAGCATGCCAAGTAAAATAAAGTATGTTTCTGACAGGAACAGCGTCTCATCTCCTGATGCAGTTCTTTCCCGATCAGAATAGTTGCTCCTCTGCGAACAACTCATTTTAGTGGGTCTCATGCTGACTCCACAGTCTTTCTCAGGACATTTCACACTTTTTAACACAGTTCTCTTTCTCTTGCAAGATTTTTCAATACCGATCTCCTGCCTTACTTTTTACTCTTTGGTTCTTTACCTCTGACTTAACTCTAAATTCTCACTGCTTTGCTTTCTTGCACTCCTTTATGCTCCGACTTATGTATCATCATGACCACTTTTGGTATCACTCAAAATAAGCCTCTATCTAAAAAAAGCTCCACTTGATTTTTCCTCTCTATGTGGGTTCTGGTTAATAGAACTATTTGAAGGTAGATTTTCCTGTTATCGACTGGATTCTGTCCACATGAATTAGCAGGCTACATGCTGAATCTCTTGGAAACTTTTTGCTTAGACATTTTGGTCAAACAAACTACTGGTCTCTTCAATGGAAAACTTGTCCCAGATATTTTTTTTAAAGCAGCAAAAGGACTTTAAAAGACAGACCTCAAGACGTTACTCTTAATTACATCCATTTAACTAAGCAGATAATTTTACTCAATTAATTAATATAGATGCCTGTTTTCTCTGTGGTCTCTGGGAAGATAGTGTTTAGGGATATTAATTAAATTCTTCCCATGCAGTTTGCATTATTTCCTTTGGTGTAGCTCTTGAAAAACAATAAGGCTGTTTTGTTAATTGCTAATGTTAGCTTGAAAGAAATTTGGTTTATTGACTGCTTGGGTGGCACAATGTTTCATCAGCCATCTAGAAGCTGTTAGTAAGAAATATTACTTGCTCGCATCTAGCTTTGTTTGGACTGATGTTTTTATTACTAGACCTTTTTTTTCAGTTTCAATAAGAGTTGTTAAATTTTGTTTTGGGAAGCAGGAAAAGATACCATAATTGGAGTGTCAGGTTTGACTGCACATCAGCAATGATGTCCTTTATTAAAGATTTTCAACTTCAAATTTTCCAGCTCCTGCCTACCTAGGAGGACGTCAGGATTTCACTAGTGTTTTAGTGACAAGATGAAGTTTTCCAAAAGAAAATGGTGTGCCTTTCATGGATATATGGGCATTTTCACAATGACCTGTTTCCAGGAGGAATCCTCTTCCTGCAGAGAGGAGTCTGGCAGTCTAGGTTACAAACAGAGTGTGACTGAAAACAACTAACTCTGTAAAACCTAAACTTTGTGTAGCTGCACTATCAATGGATGAAATTACTTCCAGCTGGGGCCTGACCCCTCCACAGCCCCTCTCCAACATGGGCTGTGGGCAGGATGAGGGCGCGGCAGGGGGTGCTTGAAGGACTGCAGGAGCCATTCCTGCTTGAAAAGAAAAGAGGCAGTGGCACCTCGCTAAGACTTGCACTCTCCATAAAAAGAGGGTGACCTTGTGCCAGCCTCTGCCTTGTCAGTGCTGAGCACTAGCCAAGGATCTCCTCAGCAGCCCCATGGGGTCATCACTGCAGGGTGAGCACAGCCTTTGCTCTGTGCAGGACGGCCTCCTGCAGCCATGCACACACAGCTTGCATGCCCTCACACTCACCTGCTCCTTCCAGTTGCTGTCAACCATATATTTTGAGTTTCAAGTGCTTTTTCAGAGCAAGAGCACTCTGTTACCGTAAAAGATGGCGCAAGTTGTATCACTCTGTATCTCTGCAGCACACTTTGCGTCCTGGGGTGAGGACCTGACAGATCTCCTCCCAGAACTCTGTCCTCCTCTCCTGAAGTGCAGGTGAGCACATCAGTGAAAGGTCACGAGTGCTCAGGGGTTATCTTGGCTTGCAGATTTCTGCCTAGAGGCGACCAGACGTGACAAGAAACCTGGGGAGTGATTACAATCTTTTAGATAAGATCAGATACCTAAAAATTTTGCTAAGGATGTAAATTTCCCAGTCTAGAGGTGTCATTGGAAATTGTAGAAGTAGCAAGCAGGTTATGTCTTTGTCTCAAATGTACAGTTGAATCTGGGATGCTGGATTCCCACAATCAGTAAGATGTGGATTTGCAGACATGTGCTGCTATTTTACTTGCAACAGACTGGGCATAGGACACCGTTGCCCATTTATGTTGTCATTTTTCATCAGTGTCATCCTCAGGAATCCGGTTCATCAGTATAGAGATTTAGGTATACATTTCCTTGGAAACACTTTCTTGGGAATTTAGCTCCTGGAGCTGATGTGGAAAAGCTCTGCATCACAGTAGGCTGTTCCCTAACTTTCCAGGTGCCTTAGGCGTGAGGAGAGGTGAAGCATTCCTGCAGGATGCTGAGGTATCTGTGATGAGCATCGTGAGCAATAAAGAACGTGCAGACACATATGCACAAAGAAAAGCCAAACTTTTCTCCCTGCTGCAGAACAGGAAATCCTGAGCAAGACAGTAATGAAATCAGATGAACCCTTCACTGCAGAAGCAATGAGATGCTGTGTGGAGGTTAGTCTAGCTGTTTTCTATTCTAACGGTTTAGAACAGTCACCTCGTACTTTGGGAACTAAATGATATATGGAGCTTTTATTTGCCTAGTCCATGTCTTCTCTCCAGCCACTGCCTGTTGCAGACTGGAAATCTGTCAGCTTTTCCGCTTCTAAGATAATGTATAAACAACCCGAGGTTTATAGACACAGTTGTTTTAGTAAAAGTTCTGTCACCTGTCTCTACATTGAATAATGATGCTTTGGCTTAGAGAAACTCTGAGCTCTGTGTTTTTGTTCCTTCTTTCTCCCTGCAGTGAATAGTAGTTGTACAGCACGTAGAGAGCTCGGCTGAAGTACTGCAAATGGATGTCAATTGTTTCATGTGGTAATGGGAAAAGAATGAGTAAAACCATGCTCAGAAAATAAATACTCCTCACCTGATCTACTAATGCTCAAATATTTTCACAAAAATTGTTGTGGAATGATTCTGAGTATTAAAAAGAGGGCAGTACATTTCATCTGAATAAAGGAGAAGTTGTCTTTCATTTTCCATGAAGCTATAATCATAGTCAGCAGCCCAAAATATGAATAAAAGGCAAACCTTTTTCATTAGGTTTCAATATATGAATGCCTACTGGATTGATAGCATTGGTGTTTCCCCTGTTGATTACATGCAGGATGCCACTCTGTTGTGTTGTGTATTTTCAGTAAAATCATTTTAGATATTTTGAAATTAATTTTCCATATTTAATTAAATTAATTTTTGACATTAGCACGAAGTCCACTGCTAAAGTTTCAAATATTTTAAGCAAACATTTAGCAATGGCATGTAAATACTAAAAAAACTTATAGGTAAAAATCCCAAATACAAGCATCTTTTTACAGTTATTACTAAAAAAGGAAGTTCAAAGAGAGGAGGGGAAAAAAAGTGAGTGATATTTAAATACACTAGCAACCATCTTTCTTCATTAATCGTCCGACTGACCACAATGGCTGAATGAGGCAAAGGTTTAGGTCTCTTCTACTGATATTAAATTGGGGTATGCAAGCCATAAAAAAAACATCAATTACTGAAGTGCTGCCCAAAACCAGGGTGCTCCAGCTGAACAGCACCTCCTAGGGAGGCAGAGGGATGGAGAGAGAGGAGAGATTAATGGTACACCCAGTCCCCGTATTGGAGCTTGTGAATACACAGACCAGCTTAGACACTGGGCTGTTTGCTGCTTTCTTCCTTTAGAGCAGATACATCAGCTATGGTAACCTGCAAGGTGGCTTCCCCTCTGCCTCTGCACAGGAGTTATCTTGTTGAAGTCCACCATTGCCAACAAAATCTCCAACCAAACAAACAAAAAAAAAAGTTCAGCTAATTCTGTGCAGCATCTGACAGTAAAGATTTCTGAAAAAAAAAATTCATCACAGTGATTGGCCAAAGGGCTGGGGAGAGTGTGCTGGTCGATTTGAAATGAGAATTATTGGATGACATTCACATGGCTTTCTTGAAAATAAAGAGCAGATTAAACATCTGTATCAGAGGAGCATTACAGCCTAAGTGGAGCTAATACCATTAAAAACTGCTCATAAATATAAGTGCTGCTTTAGCTGTTGCTCTTTTCTTTTTCTTTTAAGGGGTTATGTAATGCAATACACAACTTTATTCAGGATGAAAAGTTGTGTATTGCATTACATAACTCCTTAAAAGCTGCTCATGTATGACTTAAACAGAGACACAATCCCTTTCAGAAAACCTTGCCAGCAACTAGTGAGGTTCTCTACATTGAAGCACATGTAATTGCATTAAAAGGGAAAACCAGAGATCCAGCTTACAAAGGGAATTTTCTGACCTGATGGCTGTGCAAGCAGAAATTGATGAGGGAGCAGGTTGCTCTGGAAATGAGCACGTCCTCACAATGACTGCCAGTTGGTGAATTGCTCACAGGAAGTTTTAACATGGGAGCAGCTGACAGCTGGTCATCAGTGTGGGCAAAGGCAAGAGGCTGGGCTTCAGGAGGAGGGGGCACATGCCACCACGTCACCTCAAGGGTACAGCACACCAGAGGCCATTAGCCACCTCTGCTCTTGTCACAACAGAGATGGAAACCCAGCAGGCATAAAATGTGCTCTTCTCACCCACTACCATTTCTAGTGGTGGTGGTGGTGGTGGTTTGACTGCTGCCAATGAAGCACTCCTCACTTCATCACTGGCCTCAGAAACCCCGTGATAAATGGCACTGCAAAATCCAGTTCCCATTCATATCAGTCAGGATTTACCTCGGCAAGATTTGGATCCCTGGTGTGTTTTCATTATCAGCCTTATTGGCATAGCAGTGGGAAAAGAGAACAGGAAGCAGAGCAACCATGCATAAAGCGAGCACAACAAAATGCAGTTGAAAGAGGTTGAGGTGACTTTCCCACCTATTTACAGATTCTTTTCTCTTTTTCTCAGTGCTAACTAGCACAGAAACGTTCAGTTTGATAAAATTTCCATCATGAAAGTGCACCCACCCTTAGGATTCTTAACAGGGCTGAGTGGACATTAACGCAAGTGAGGAAAAAATCGTAAGTTGTTCTTGTACCTGAAGTGCCTTAAAATCTCGGGGAAACGATTTAAAATGCACACATAAAAGAAACCACAGTAATTTATTTTAAAATCTATATTTTTAAGTGAGCTCCTAAAACAAGTCAGCACAACCTCGCCCTGGTAATGTCACAGATGCCCTGCATCATGTACCCAGCTAGATCATATCTATTTGATTTGAAGCGTGGGCAAAGGAAGCTCCTATCTGCTCACTTGTTACTATGGAACTGCTGTAACCAAGTCCTTTACAGCTTCTACTGCAAAGCCTGAGATTTCCAGTGCTCAAGTTCTTCTTCCGTGCTTTTACAGGCACAGTACTACAGACTGCAAAACACAACCTTATTTTTGGAGTGCTAACAAGAGCTCCCAGGTTTTAGAAGAGTGAGCAAGCTTAACTAGGTGAGCAAGTCGAAGTGGGAGTATGGGCAGCTAAATGAACACACGAGAAATATGGGTGGAAACACCAGGAAAGAGAAGTGTTTGATTCCCTAGCAGGCTCAAAATCCAAGAGTAATTTGAACAACAGCAAAACCAGGCATTCTTCAAATTCCTTCTTGCAGATGTGCCAGAAAGTAACGAGGTGTCTGTGCAGGACAGCCCTGGGAGGAATCCTGAAGTACTGGCTACAGACTCAGCCAGGCTTTCAAGACCCGTTGGCAATGCATTTTATTGTTAGTAACTCAACCAATGCTGTTTCCCAGCATTGTAATCAAAGGGCTATTCTTTTATCTCAACATAAAAAAAAAAAAAAGCTCTAGTCTTTCCTTATAAGTTCTCCCTAGTTTTGAGCAGCAAAAAGTCACTTTATTTCTACTGCTCTCAAATAAAACTCAAACTCAACATTGCCAATTTAATTTTGTCAAAATGGAAATTGAGCCCAAGATAGGCTGGTTAATACTTGAATGGAGATCCGTATTGCAGCACTGGGTATTGCAGAAGTTGTTTCCAAACTGTGGGCAATAATCAGAGTACTAAAAATAAATGAAGAGATGGACTTCTAATGCTCCAGGACTGCTGCTCTGATGGCAAATGGGAATTTAAAAAGTAATCCTCTTTCTCATTTCAATGGAACTGGAAGTGAGATAATGCATCTGGCCTGTAGATTAATGAGAAATAGGGCAAAGAAAATGCTGAATTCGTTTTGGGACTTACAGATAGCTAAATAAATTTCTAAATTAGTTAGTTTACTATAAAATGGAATCTCTCACTTTAGTGAAATGGAACACAAGGGAAGAAATTTATCTGGGAGGAATTCAGTGTAAGCTCTTGAACTCAGTAAAAGCTTCTGGAAAAAAATAGTTGAAACAAACTTCTAAATCTACTAGTTTAAAATACATTAAAAAAAATATGTCTGCTTTGTTTCCCAAAAAGTGCAGAGCATACCAGGCCAAATTCATATTGGTAACTGGCTCACACCATGGATTAATATGATTATGTTAAATTGGTTATGTTGCCAACTTAAATGAGATGATCCACACAGCCACGGCTCTGAACCAGTAGCTTGACAAAAAAAAAATAAAATAAAATTTTGTTTAGAAATTATAACCCTGAACTAATTTAGAGTCATAATGCAAATTTTCCGGTAAGACTGTTAGTACCCATATATTTTGTATGGTAATTCCAAAAAAGATTATTTTGTTTATAGGATAACAACCTAATTGTATTTTTGACCAAGTATTACCCCAGAAAAATCATTGCTGTACCTTGAAGGTCTCTGTGGCAGTTTTCCTCCCTGTACATCGGCTCCAGTAATGCAGGTCACATAAGGCTGAATGCTGCTGTCAGATGTCTGGGCAGGCGTGTTGTTTTCCTTTTCAGCCTTGAGTAATACCTGTGCATTTTGATTGCCCTCGATGGATTTGCTCACATCCAGCACTCCTCCAGGAGCTAGGCTGCAGGAAACAATCTGCTGATGAGGTGTGAGCAGGGCTACATTCCAGCTTACTCACTTTTACTGCCTTGATAAATTGTGCTGCCTGGAGCAAAGCGATAATTACAAACCCATCCTACTTAGCCACATATATTATTTCATAGATGAGCTAAACATGGAACCAAACCCACTGAATAAGAAGGGGTCATTTTCATACAAGACCTTATTATGACCTAGCCTCACTTAAAACAATAAAAGTGACAGGAAAAGCATTATACACTGTTAATAAGATTTTCAGATAAGCAGAAGTAACTGGTGTGTCCTGATGAGCTGATTCATGAAATGGACCACTTGAGTCTATAAAGTCTAACAAATGTGTGGAACTATAACTTCTCCTTTTTTATCTGTTCACTTTTATTATAAGTGAACATTTCAGGTTGAACGTTTCATGGTGATTCTGCATTGCAGTTCTCAGGTGGCTAAAGTCTAAAAGTCTTTGGACATGTGGTTTAGGTATGTTAGATATAAACCTATAGCACCCAAAGAAAGGCAGTCTTGATTGCTACAGTAATGGAATGCAGGATAGCACTAATTTAAGGCGGGGATTTTTCCCAGTTCACTAAATAACAATAGCAAAATAATATTCTCTATAAAAGAACAGTGATTTCCCTGTTATCTCTACAAGGTTTTTAATATGTCTGCTTTGTTTTTCTGCTTTCCTTCATGATGTTTTCAGAATTCTATATAGGCATCAGGGCAATGTAAAATAGTGTATCATTCTTAACCTTCAATTTCAGAGGAAGATGGAGATTTTGTGTCATGGCCACTATAAAATGATGATTCATTGAAATTCAATCATATGTATGTTGTAATACTGATTTTTTTTATAGCTTTCTTCAGGCATCTGCTAGAAGATTTATAGCGTGTGCTATACTATTTTCCAGTCCTTCAATGTTCTAATGTTAAAAACTTTCTGACCTTTAAAAAGCCAAATTTGAGGAGCTTATCGACACTTTGTCATTTCAGCTCATCATTGTTCCCATACTCATCACTATTCTTCTTCTGGAAATACCTACACGAGTGTGAAAATGGTAGCCAAGGTTATTTTACTTCTGAATGTCCTTCACACACATATTTATAACTCTTCCAGAATGTCAGGGAATTTTCTTCTCGCTATGGTGTTGTTCCTTTCTTGTCCCTCAGGTGCTTCACACATTCATACATCTTGATGTAGGCTGGGAAGTCCAGGAGGTGCAGTCAGTCCCTTATTGTACAGCAAGCAAAACCAGAATGTGCAGATAACGATCAGAATGTGCACACCCTTCTCTCATGGAGCCTGGCTTATAGCCTGCCCAGATTACACGCTGCTGTTGCACTCCAATTAATGTGATTTCTGAAAGCACAGGCACAGCTTGGTAAAAATGTCTGTTGCAGCCAAATGCTCGATGATTTAACGTGAAGTTAAGAAGTGTGCACATCTCAGAAGAAGAAAACAGCACAAATCAAATCAGTGTGATGTTCGAGCTAGCCATTCCTCATCTTTAGTATCCCCTGAGCAACAATCTAAAGCAGACAGACAAATGTAGGCATCATCATATCCTATTCTCCCTAACAAAATGGTCTATAACAAGGGCAACTCCTTGCAGCCAAGTCACAGGGGCAAATCTCATTGAGCTATAGATTACATATTACCTAAAATCTCTGATTAAGGCCAGTGATTTAGAGATAAATAAACCACAACTTTTCAGTTTTAGTTACACTTAAGGGCAGCTGCTTTCCTCACACTATTTCACTTAATAAATAGACCCATCAAAATCAAGCATATATATGCACACAAATGCATATTGAGTTTCATTCTTGCTTACAGCCTTTGCACAGGGGATAGGCTTCCTGGGCTGGGTATCTTTGAGCCATTTTATGGTCCTTTTTACATTTTATAATTTCTGCTGCTATCATTAGTTAGGCATATGACTCAAGAGCTCCTTTCTAATTAATCTTCTCTGATCTGCCTGATGATATTTGTTTTAGTCAACCGCTTCCTTTAAAATTGCTATGCTGTAACATCACTCACGTTAACTTACACGTGACTGTTTAAACTTCCATTTGCTAACAATTTATTATTTACACATTAAGATATAACAAACCTGGCATCTTTAGTTAGGCTGCACGTTGTTTAAGCAGCTGTACTGCAGTCACTTGAAACTAAGAACATAAGAAAATTTTGGATTATGAAGCTTTGAAGGTATGTTTTGGGGGCAATGGGGAAGCTCCCATATCTCCTGATAGGATAGAACTCTCTAACTCTAGAAACTGCTGTGTGAGTGATTTTTCAGCAGCCTTATGGGCACTTTATTACCACAGCAATTTTTTCACTTCACTCAACCTGCCGACTGTATGTGCTGACTGCAGCATCCTGGCAGAAACAGTCCCAGGTAGCTTAAGGCATCTCAGTCGTTCAACAGCAGTAACTCTTCGGTGTGCTATGCGGCAGAGCGGTTCTTGTCCTCATCCTCTGAGAGAGAACAAAGCTACAGCCAATTACAAAGCCCCCTTTTGTCCACTTGTCTATGGCATCTCCGATGGCCAGAGAGGGGATGAGGAAGGACTGCAGGTCACACACAGTGAGGAAAGTCCAGCACTACACTGCAGCTGAAAATCCTCTATCAAGAAGGATTTCCTTGGACTGTGGAGTCCTACAGACAGATATATCACTGAGAGGTTAGTAGAGCCTCAGAGGCCCAGAGTTTGGGACCCATCAGTGTCTTCTGCTTAAAAGGTTGTGGCAAAAGTGGTGACTTGCTAGAAGCATGGAACGTGCTACAGTGCACAGATGCTGGTTTCTCACTTTTCCTTCTAATTCATTATCATTTCACATCACCTTACTGCGTTAGTACCCAACTACTTCTCTTTATGTTATATAAGCTTGTAAGGCAAATTCTCAGATCATAAGTCATCTGCAACTGTGTTGAATTGTTTCTGTCATCCATTAGCTTTTAAATAATTCATGCCTTTCTGCATTTAGCTACATCCTTTCTCCACCTCATACAGCATCGTTTTCACCTTTTTTGTCTGACTTAGAGTAATATAATGCAGGACATTTAAAATAATTTACATTGATTTATTTTCTTCAGCAATATATTCCTTCTGCTTCAACAGGCAGCAGAAGTGTTCCTTTTGTTATTAAAGCAGAACTTGCCATTGGCACTGTTATGAGTGACTGAAGAAAAAGCTTTTTTTGTCCTTGTTCTTTTTTACTCCTTGCCCTCAACAGTTATATTAAAACACTGCAGATAGATTTCAGTTCAGTGCCTACATGTTTCTGAATAAGAGGAGTGAAAGAGGACAAAAAGACATATTTATCAGCTTCTTTTTGCAGAAGGCAAAGAGGGAGTTGTCTTTGTTTCAAGAAGAATAAGGATTGTCTCGAAGGTTATCCTTTCCTTTTGTCACTGCTGATAGCAAGATGAACATGGTGGTGGTTTCTACCCTGGAGAGTCACATGTAGCTGATAAATACAGTCAGATGACAAGAGAAACCACATTTAGTGGCCATTACGGATCTGGGAGATTTCCATGCAATTCCCTGATTACCCACCTGTTTCCTCATCTGTGATCCTGGGAAAATCACTGTGCCCTGATGCCCAAGGGGGTTCTAGGACAAAGAAATGCTGTCCTTGCCAGGCTGTGAATGTGGCAGCATCTTAACTCTAGGAGCTTGCTTTTGGAAGGGGTGTTAACCAGCCCTTTTGAAATATCCCAACTTGTCCATAGTGCCTTCCTGTATGTGTGTTGGGGCTCAACACCTTGATCCATAATAGTCGTGGAAGCCTCCCACTCAGGAAGCTGAGAAGAGAAGCCTGTCTGAAAGACTCCATTTTGGCAGTACTCCTAATACAGTTTTGGACAGACATCAAATGGCAAAAATAAACTTAGAGTTAATTCCTCTCATCTTCCTCATGTGCATAACAACCTTTAACCTTTATATGTTTCCTCTGGCACATAACTTTGCTAAATACTGTTTCTTCTTGCTGTCTTTGTCCAGTAACAAATTTGCTGATGCATTCCAACTGATATCAAAGTGAAAAATTCTTTTGTCTGAAAACAAGCCATTAAAATGCTCTAGATCTGTAATTTCTTAAGGCAAAAGTCTCTTTAACAGCCAGAAGTATTAAAGGTGACCTACAAAGAAAAAGATCCATTTTCCATTCTTTAATGCTGGTGTATAAAGAGCATTCAAGACTTTATTTTTCAAAGTAATAAGACAATTATTTTATGTGTTGTCTCCCTTTTGGGTTAAAAATGCTAGATCCTCACTTTGTTGTCTGGGTTGCAGTAAACCTTGGCATCTTTGAAGTAAGTCCAAATAAAGGCTTCACAGCCCCACTGTTTACTGGCTGGCTGGCTCACCCAGGGACATGCCTGTATATCAATGCATCAGTTCTTTGGTTAGTAGCATCAATTACAGTTCTTTTCAGGCAGAATTTGGATAAGAACCCAGACCTACCGCATGGGTAAAAGAGATTCAATTTCTTAAAGTTATAGAGAAAGTGTCGGACTCCCATTTAAGTCCTGCTCTTGAAAGCTCCAGCTGACTGAACGAAGCTTTAATGGAAAGAGCCCAGGAGCTGCTTTTAAGAGTCAACTTTAAAAAAAAGTTGTCAACTCTGCCCAAGTTCTTCAATGCTCAGAAAGATGTTATTTTTTGCTCGTGCCTTGGGTACAATAATCAAACCTAAACAATGATTAGCTATTATTTTCTTGCTGTTAGTGGGATTCAGACACTCTCTCCTCTGCTGATTTCAAAACATGTACCCCTGGGTAAAGATCACAATGCTGGCAAATGCACTAGTGCAACTATCTTGAAAATAAATACTCATAAACAGATTGAAAAATCATGAACATGTTTATGATGTCAGTGTGCTCTTAGTAAATAAGAATATTCAAGTGTGAGATTTAGCGTTAAATAAATCCAGTCATCCTAACAGACAAGAAGGGGTTTTTTTATCTTAATGATTTGTCTTCTACTGGCAATGTAGAAATCGCAACCGTGTAGATAAAGAGGGAATTGCTTATGAAGATAAATCTCTCTAAACTGGGTGCTTCATAATAGCGCTAAACTCAACCAAAGTTGTGGGCTGCATGTTTCCTCCAACACATTTGAATTCTCTGTGTACACAACAAATTTGAAGTGGACGATTAGATAACTTAAAGGTTTGGCAGCAAAGAATATGAAATGTTCCTCCCAGGATTTTTACAGGCAGTATAACACACAGGTCTCAGCAGCAAGCTCACAAGTGAAAGAGGTCCTCGAGGTCACATGCTTCAGTGAGATAAAGTACTGTTCCTTCTGGTGCTGCAGATGTAATCACATAAAAGGTCATACTAAAAGTTTAATCCTTTCGCTTGATTTTTCAAATTACTGAAGACTGAACTTTAGCATTTTATGATATTGCAAAAACATGAATGTGCCGTAAATTAATTTCCTTTCCCTGTTAGTGAAGAAAGGTTAGGACCTGTACACCCTAAAGTACTATATCAGATTATTTTAAAACAGAAGAAAAAGCTCATTTGTGAGTGAATACCTACCTGCCTGCTCAAGAATTAGAAGATTCAACTATCTTAAATTGATATTTAGTGCTGGAGCTGTCAAAATTTTATCATGTACTTTCAAGTCAATTTAGTGTCCACATCAATCCCACCACCCAAACTACAAACTCCTGTGCCCTCTTGAGATAGAAACATCAGAGAAGTGCCTATGCTACTTAAGAGACGGAAGACACCCTTTGGAGAGGTCCTAACACTAATCCAACTCCCTCCCAGGAGAACAGTGGTTTTGTATTTTTTAATCTCAACCTGTAAATTTCCCAAGCCGTGTACCAAGTGGCAATTTGGAGGCTGAGCTGCAAAAAAAGATAAGATTCTCATCATAACATTTATGGAGCATGGAGAGTTTTATTGTTCTTAGGAGAGATATTTTTCTCAACCAAAATTGATATATTTCACGGAGAAAGAAAATTGACAAACACTGCCAGCAATATATAGATAAGTTATATCCTTTGGTGGATTTCCTTCATGAACACATATGCCCAAATTAATGCAGTATTGAGAAACAATTCATCAAGGGTATGGAAACACATCTGTTCCTTTGGACGGAGTAACAGTGACCTTTCTGTCTTGACTGTGTAGCATTAGAATTATGTTAATTGCAAAAACTGCCTAATTTCATATATATTCCTAATAATTTAAGAATTTATCCCTGTAGATTTTCATAACCTTTCACATAAAATACATCCTTAAACTTATCATTCCCAATTAGCATGTATTTTCCTTTCCTTCATTGTGCTTATATGACTAGGATTTTATTAACCTAAATGTATTTTCCCTTGTTATTCTAAGAAGAAAAACATCCATTTAGAAAAGCAAGTGTCAACACAAGACTCGAATTTTTTTCTCTAAATGAAATTCTTCAGGATTTTAGCTCTCTTAGGGTACTTTTTTATCAGGACGTTTACACATCTGATAAATTTTATACTCTCAAGTAAAACCAGTTATAACTGGAAGTGGAATACTAACAGTTTACTGAAAGTAGCTGTTTTCCTTTTATTGTTTAGCAATACATTAAAGCAGTGGGTCTGAAAATGTACTAACCCTACATTAATCAAATAATGTAATCCCAAATATCTTTTTAATCCCTTCAGTTTTTACAAAAACAAACTCAAAGAGAGAACAAACTACATTGCCCATATCAGTATCTGTACATATCATCTAAAGAATATCGGTAAATAGTGCAGAGTTTAAAAAATATTTGTAATAATTTAGCAAACAGATTCAACACATTGATATCCTACTTGTCGTTACCCATCATTCCAAATACAGAAAATGCTAAATGAATTTTTTTTTAAAAGGGGAAAAAAAAAGGAAAAAAAAAAAAGGAGAGAAGTAGCCAGCAAACCCAAGCTACAATGAAACCATAAGACTGGCAGTGTGTTTTGAGGTTTTAGGCAATTGCAGCTCCCTGGATTGTATAAGGCGTGAGGGCTGCAAGCCAAGCAGCTTCAACCACCTGTGAAAAGCAGTAATCTCCCTGGAAGCTCAGTCTTGAATTTCTTGCTGTTAAAATAGAAATTAATTTCCCCTGTTTTCTGTTTCTCTCACCTGAGATACTTTCTATTGGCTGTAGGACAGAATCAGCTAAGAATCCAAGGCAAAGGTGGAGGAATGGAGGTCTCCCCCTCTCAGTACACTTACCCCACTTTGTACAGGTTTCCCACAAAAAAAAAAAATTCCTTCCTCAGCATTTATCAACACTAAGGTTTGTTTATTTGGCTGTCATTTGAATTAGTTCAAACTATTTAGAAAGCACTCGTTGTCAGTTTGTATATTTATTTTCACCTTCCAGCTGGTGAATTGATTCTTCTCTGTTTCATCAGCTCCACATTTTCTTCCCGTCCTTCTCCTGTCCCCAAGCATTTCACACGACTATGGTGTGCCAAATTTCTACATTCTGATCAGGCTCATAGGCTGCCCAAGAAAGTCAGTGGGATCCAAAAAAACATCAACACAGCAATTAAGTTGTTGTTTTATGGTCTTCAGCACAGGCTGTGTTTCAGTAAAAAGCAAAAAAAACCTGTGCAGCACAGAAGGGAACGTATAAAGAACAAGAACAGTAGCAGCAGATGTTTTTGTTTTAGATCACTGTAAATAAAAGGAGCCTTCTACCGACTTGCCAGATGACTTCTGGAATTTCAGTAGTTACCAAACTTAATGCTATAAAAATAACTTAAACCATTAGTTCAATTGAACAATTTGTTTATAGACAGCAATATTTATCTTTACCACACTGTATTTCTCAAATAAAATTGTTAATACCTACTGAAAAATCCTTTTTTCCCATAACTGCTTCTCCAGAAGATGTGGCTGTTCCCAGTTTATATGGTCTGCTGTAGAAGTATAGATGACTGGGGTGTTGCAACTGAGGATGAGAGCAATTAAGTGATGCTTGCTGGCTTCTTTCTACGTACAGGTGTCACAAGGCAAAGACATCACAACAGGCATTAGCTGTCCACTGGCTGTCAGCCTTGGCAGAGGCTGTGCACTGGTAGCTTGGTTTACAGCCTCTCCCTGATGGAGCAGGACAGAATTGCTCATGACAGAGCCCATGGCAGCTGATGCATTATGAGGGTAGACCAAAAGCAGATCTGTTGCTTTGTTGGGCAAATAAACTACATAGACACTCCTGGAGAGAAGCAGTGGTCTTCCAGTCCTTGTCAAGCCCTGGAGAGATCAGCTCTCTAGGAACTAGGGGTGCATGAGACAGCACCCCCATGTCAGCAGAGGATACACCCCACCAAGCTGTAAACTGTTGCTTCCCATCAGCAAAGCAACATTTTCTTCAAGACAGGGAGAGAGTACAGAAAGATGCCAGTCAAGGCTGCATAACCAATGTTCTTAGGAGATCCACAGTCCATAAGGAACTTTTCACTCCAATTATTCATTTCACCACATTGCTGGAGAGATGCACAAGAACATTTTGCATCTTTTGTCCCTTGCACTGTTGTAATTTCCTGATCCAGTGTTAGGGTCCATTATACTTAAGGCTGACATCAACTATATGGACAATAGTCATTCACGAACACAAGAATCACTTCAAATTATACATTTAATATCAACCAATGTCACAAACCAAAACATTTTTCAATAAAATCTGTTATAAAGATAAATGAGATGCAATTGAGTTCACAGGTCTGTGTAAAAGATCCCATATAAGAAAAAATCAGTTAATTTGCAAGAATATCAATATGAAATATGATAGGAATAAGCTGAAAGACAGCCATTAGCTTCCAGAAAAAGGTAGCTTTCCCATCAGTATGCTGTCCTGGGTGAGTAAGACAGCATGAGATTTCTCTCTGAGCTATGTTAATTTGCTGCAAACAAAAGTTTAGCCTCAACTAATATGCACACACTTCAAACAGATAGGTCAGTAGCAAGGCCAGATACACCAGCTGGTTTTAAAAATCCAAAGTTTGTTCTATCAAGCTGCAGGGCAGATTCCCAGCAGGACACTCCTCAGACCATAACACCGTGAAAAAGAAAACTTCTAGCTTTTTTCTGTTAAATTAAAGGTGGAGGCAGAAAGGTTTCTAGTTATTTTTCTCTAGTTCTCTGAGTGTCAATGAGTTCAATAAACTTCGAGAGAGACAAGACAGGAAATGTATTACAGATCAGATTTTCAGCTGGAGAAGTCAGTATTATCCTTTTTAACTGAGTGATTCTGCTGGCTTATACCAGGATCACATCTGAGTTTGAGCAAAGGCAAAAACCCTTGAGATTCTCAATTAGAATAACCTGTGAGGCTCTTTCCTCACCATCTACTCCCATCTGGTTTTCTTTATTTCACTGCAAAGCTAAGTTTTAGATTTGAAGTCAACCATGGCTTAAAATCAGTTACTAAGGCAGTGCTCTGCCCTAAGGCACTACTCTGCCCTCCCCTTGCAGGTAGAGCTCTCTAGATGGTGGAAGAGGAGGGGCTTTTTCAAACTTTGTCGCTTCTGTTTGCTGAGGAGAGACGAGATGTTCTTCAACCAAAGCAATTGAGAATATTATCAGGAACATTGTTTTTTGTTTAAAATAAATGGGTTTAAGCCAGCCTGAAGCCCTGCTGGGACAGTTCCGTGCCCTGAATTAATTGAGCACATAGATGCCCAAATTGAAGATTATTTCTATCATCAAGGACAAATGTATAATTCCATTATATAGCTTATCATTCGAGAAGATGACACAAACATGTTGAAGCTTTCATTTAGACACAGAGGTTTATGTACAAATAACTTGAAAATTATCAATTGAACAGAAAAATTGCATTATTTTATACCTGTGTTCTTTCAGTTACATTGTTCTGTGCTCTGAAATAAACATAAAAGCTACTACGTAATAGTCTGAGATCTTTCAGATTTCAATTTCTTTTATTCATGATCAACTAGGAATTGGTGTATAAGGTTTCACTTTCAGTGGAAGGAAATTTTATTCATTAAGCAGCAGGCAAAGCTTTTCAATTTGCCTCTCGTGATTTGTGATAATCACAGCTTAAATATCAAAGGAACTTCTAGTAACCATATTTTTTTCTAGTAATGAATGAGCTTCTAGTTTTTTGCCACTTGTATATCTGTTTCAGTTCAGACATCACCTTTATTAGAATGTGATACATATATATATTTTAATAAGAAAAAGGATTGAGTAAATACACTCCCTCCAGAAGTCCAGATGCCATTATGCTTATGGTGAAAAGGTAGTCCAGTGTGCTTGAAGGAGTTGTGAGTTTACAAGGAAAATAAACATAAATGACAATTTCCTTGAGAAAAGAAGGATATTTTCAAAATGTTTGTACACTTATGAACAGCTTATTAACTTTGGCATAACACGTATTTAGATGGCTATGACATACACATGGATTCCATCAGTCTGCAAATCGTTTATCAGCGACGTACTGCTGAGCTTGGATCAGAGAGCTTAGCACCTACCGAACAACAGGTAGGAGCTAAAATTCCTCTTCACATGTGCAGCTCTCTGGGAAATGCAATCGGGTATTGTGTGGCCAACATGTGACTTTTTAGGGAATTTAGTTAATTTTATCTGCATTGCATCCTATTTATTATTGCAGTCGTGTTTCTGTTGACATAAAAGACACAATCAGCTATTTTGCATGACAGTTACACGGAATTCTTTCTCTTAGGATGAATAGTGATATTATGAATGAGGATTCAGAAACTGCCACACTGCTTTGAAAGTTTGCTAAGGATGTGCTTCTGAGACAGTACTGGATGTGGCGAAGAAGAAAATAATATTAAAGTGAAGGAATGGGAAATATTGCTTTTTTGCTTCGTGACCAAAGTTTTTCAAAACATTTCCTACTTTTTTGGTGAAAACCAGATTTCAACATAAAATAACAAGTATCTTCTTCTGAAGTCAGCAAATACTGAGGGTTTCTTGCAAATATTGGCAGAGACTATATTTTTTCGTCTGCTCTGTGGGATTGAAAATAGCATTACTTGGAAGACATAAAGCGCTCTCTAAAACCCATGATGAAAGTAAATGATGATAAACTCATTGCTGCAAAATCGACCCTTAGTCCATAAGCAGCCTCACTCTTTCAAATGCTTGTTTGCAAGGTGAGGTGCAACTGAGCAAGACTGATGATTTCGGAACCTGTGTTGTTCAGATTGCTCATCAGTACCTATTTGGAGAGTCACTCTCAATTTGAAAATTTAAGTGATTCATTGCCTACCTATGAAGTGTTAGTTTTCATAGCAGTCAACAGCTGAAATTTCTGAAGCAAAAGAATTTATGTGAGTAGATTTATGGAATGATTAAAAAAAAACAAAGAGGGAAAGGTCAATGGCACGCACTTACATTTCTTTCATTCGTTTTTTTCTCAATTTTCTTGAAAGAAATATCAGCTGTTTAGAATTTCTCTCCAACCCACTGAATACTAGAAAGATAAGCAAAAAAATATACAACTACATGTGCACTGGAAACATTTAATTTTAATCTCTATCAGATCTCTGTCTATATCATGATTAGATGATACTGATAAAGTTTAATGTGTCTTGTCTGCTTAAACTCTAAAACACTGGAGAAGCAGCATATGCTGTATCATCAAAGGCATGTTCTTCACCTAAAGAAAGACTTGGGCAAGGGAGAGAGAAAGTGACGTACCATGAAGCTCTTGTCCAAGAAAAAATGACAGCTGTAAATTATATATATATGAACTGAACTGCATACATTCCAATCTACAATCTAGACAGTCACGCCTTGTGTGAGTGCAGCAACATGGCAGTCTTTGGGAAGCAGGCAAGTGGATAGTTAGCACAAAACATAGCCTTCAATAAATAAACTAGTCTTAACAGAGTTGTATTTGGAAAATTTCAGGTTCATTTTGCAGATTCAATTTGCATGACAACTACATATATTTTAGTCACATTATTGGCCTTTCAACCATTAGTTAGCACATGGCAACATAACAGAAGAAACTATTGAGATGAGAGATTGGATGCCCATAAAAAGAAAAGGCAGCACAGATGTCTGGGGTGGGGTTTTTTTTAAATTATCATAAGGTTTTAGTTCATTTTCGTAAACAATAATGCAAATCTTAGAGTTTAAATGTCTAAAATCAGCACAGCTGGTCTTCCTAGATCAAACTATACTGCAAAAACCTAAAGAACTCCTAACTAGTTCTCTAACTAATATTATTAATTATAAATGTTGGCAGAGAACCTAGGTACAATGATCTGTTCCTGGGTATGAGATCTGACAGCCACTGGCAGCCAGCACTGGATTCCCATCACTTTTAGAGTAGACACAATCATGGACCTGTCATATGCTCAAAGAGCAAACCCTGGGGGAAGAGACAAGATACAGACAAAACACCAGAGAAGCAGCCACACAATGTATTTCCTGGCTTGTGTGTTTTGGAGGCACTGTGGTGAGGAATATTATTTCAATAGCATAGTCAGGAAGTCTGTGTGGAAAAAGAGTTTTAGGGGAGGACAACAAAAGGAGGTTAACCTTGAAAGTTACAGCTGGAAGGGAATCTGAGGCCACAGACAGAATGGTTGTACTGAAAAGAAAGAGATGAAGAGAGGTATTAAAGCAGCTGATTAGCTAAAATCCTGGTGTGTTCAACTTTGTTCAAACTTACCTTACTGAAGTTAACTGTGTCAAGATAAATTAACTAGATTTTATTTATTGTGTTTCTTAAACTCATCATCTTATGGTTTGGACTTGCTTCTGTCTTTATCCTTCTACCAGAGATGGAAAATAATACCAGTGTTTGGTTCTTGTCTGTGTCCATTGTTTTTCAAAGAGAGCCATTGGAGGTTTCAGTCATTCTGAAAAATGCCTGCTGCAAAACTACATTCTTCCTTCCAGATTATATTTTACTTTATGTGCCAGAAATTGAATGGGAGAGGGTATACAAAGATCAGGGAAAAGTGTTTAGCTCACTGTTGATATTTTTAGGACATTTTCCCCTACTGGCTCACAGTATGTGTACCTCTTAACACCTGCCTAATGGTTACACAAGATGCTGTCAATGAAAATCCAAGCTTTGAAATGACAACATTAATAAAATGCAACACGCTTCTAAGACCTCAGATATATTGTCTGAATTCTTGCACAGGAATATCATCTTGCTCTTTGAACTCTAATAGACACACTTCAGTACAGCTGTTTGACCTTTCCTCCTTTTCTCTTCAGGGCCTTTCTGATGCAGGCTACAGTTCACATATTGTAGAAATATATTGATTATTAATGCTAAACATAGCTTATTTAACAAATAAATAAGGATTACATTTCCCAACTCAAATAGGCAAGGAAATTTCAGTCAAATATTGTAGATAGCTAATTTAATTCCACCAACATTTTCTCACCAACAAAATGACAATTTAAAACACATATAGTCTTATAATAGTGACCTGTTTTAAGGACAGATCCAGACAGAGGACTAAGAAAACTATTCAAAATGCAATACAAAGAACTTGCAGCAGCCTGACTACACTGAATTTTCTTCTGTTTTTCAGAACGTCCGTAGTAACTACACTTTACTACAGAAAACAGGTGATGCAGCATCCTCTTCCTGTAAAAAAAAAAAAAACAAAA
>VZTA01019622.1:0-18043 GCA_013398855.1 Mohoua ochrocephala
ATAATATAAATATTAAAATAGAAGGTTACAACCTAAAATGGAGTGAAAAGAGGATTAAAGGTTACAATGACCTGAAAAAAATCCACTAAGTAAGGGGCTGAGGAATGAAGACAGACAGACAATGGGACAGCATACCAGCTCTGTACACCACAAGTAAACTACAAGTATTAGGAGGAGAGGGAGATATAAATGCATGAGAAGATATAGAATTAAATTCCATCAACAACAGTTATCCTCACTAGAGGCAAAAATAAATTCTAGAAAAGTTGATAAAGGATGTTTAAACTACAATTGTAGGCAGCATCAACAAGTTTATGGAGGAGAATTTTTTCCACTGCTATGGCTACATTGGTAGCAGTGTCCTACCTAAGTTTAAGATTAATTCAGAGGTTTGCACAAGTCTGCTGTATAAACAAACAAAAACAACATAAAAACCCTCAAACTAACAGACAAAAAACCCAAACCAAACAAAGCCTCAGAGAGTTGGAAACAGCAAGTGAACTGAAGCTGTCATTTACTTCTTGACTGCACATTAAATAAAGCACAAAAGAAAAGACAAAAAGGGGAATGCTGTTTCATTTATGATTAAAATAACCCATCTTCCCTTTCTATCAGAAAGGCTCTATGGGGACAGTTCTGGTCTGTCACTTTTCTACATGTGGGTGGCTGCCTCCTGTTTGGGAGACAGCTTCAGGTGTAAACATTTTAGCTCTCTTCTCACTCTCTGTTACTCTCAGCTGTAGAGGAAATATCCAATTTTTGCCTACCAGGAGCTAAGTTGCTAGACTACTGGGAAGGTTTCTGCTTGCTTGTCCTGAGTGAGGCCTTGCTCTGGCCGTACTCCACTGCTACATTTCCGCCTCCGTACACTCCTGCCCCTTCCATTGCAGGGAAAGAAGCTTAACTCTGATTTCTGTGAACCAAGTCCAGATTTACAGCTACACATTTGTAGCTAGGAAGCAAAGCCTTGGTTCTCTTTCGAGGCTTCTGTGCAGTCCATACTGGAAGCTGTACAGTGCATTGTTTCCAAGTTCTCGTCTCTACGTGCCGGTCACAGAGCAACTCAGTTCAATCTTTTGACGGTGACATGCAGAGAATAAAATATAAAGAACAGAGAATTCTCTCAGGATAAAGAGTCAAAATGACTGCTGTTCTCAGTCTTGCAAAGTAGACTTCAGCCAGGTGGCTTAAAATTCAAATTTTTATGTTTTAGTCAGTAGAAAACTGTTCACTGTATACTGTTAAGTACTACCAAGTCACCAGGCGTGGCTCAGAGAACACAGCAATGATGTTCTTGTGTTGGACTCTTTCTTTCATCGCTGTCCCAAGTTCCTTGGACGCATGCCCACTGTTTTTTGTTTCTCTGTTCTGTAGGCATAATGCTGCAGATTAAAAAAAAAAATACAGAAAAGCTGCTAAAATAANAATTACTCGTCCACTGAAACTACCCAAGGATCATTTTTAGATGGAAAAATATAGACATTCCAAGTCCCAAGCCTGCTCTGACCCTTGCTTGATTGAAAGCAACATCTGTTTTCCAGGTTTCCAGCTGTGCTTGGCTAGCCAGAAGTAGCCAATTGCAGACATGTGTGACATTTCCTCAGCACATTATGTTGACATCACTGACATGCACCTTATTAGAACAATGAACAGCAAAACTTCTCAACACCTTTTAAGTCTCAAGTAGCTCCGTCCCAGGAAATTCAAACTTCTTTTTTCTTTCTTTCTTTTTGTCCCACTCCCTTTGGGGATGTTCTGAGCTCCTAGAAAACAATCCTTCAGTATCTCTCTTTGAGAGCTGTAGATGCAGAGGTTGATATTCAGTAAAGCTGGCATAAGTTAACTCGTACACACCAAAAGAACAAAGGAAACCCCACATGAATGGGCTTAGTGGGAACAATGCAAAATCAAACTTCTGCAACCAGATAGTGTTTTGTTTTTCCTTTTGTAAACTGAGACAGTATAGCAGGAAGACAGGAGTACACAAGAGAGAATGTTCATTCTGTAGCTGCAGAGAAACTACACCAAAAAAGAAGGGGGGGCGGGGGGGCGGGTAGTATTTCAAACCTGAACTCCTGTCAAACTTGAAATGAGATCAGGAAAATAAAGATTGAAATATCAATACAATACAGACAGTTCTGAGGCCCTTAATAACAAGTAATTTTAAGATCAATACACTACTTTGTTTAACAGGCTGCTGAAACAGAGGTGTCTGAATAGAACAAATGTGTAAACAGCAACCTTTTCAGGAGAAGCCATTTGATAGCCCCACCTGGGACATGAGATACTATCAGGCAAGTCACAGAATGTGTGGTGACAGTAACTTAATTCAGCAGTGAAAGAAAAATAAATGTATGAATACTTTAACATTAATGCCAGACGAGACCCAATTCACCTTACTCTGTGTCTCCGTAGCTGCAGCCCTTGAGAAGGCAGCAGGAGGCAGCAGCCCAGATCCTGGGATACTCGGTACTGGTAACCTGGATACTCCTCCTCCTCAATGCTCAGATTCATCTCCAAGAAAACAGTTCTGATTTACCTTACCCTGGAGTCAGTAGTGTCACTTCAGCTCATTCTGCCTGAAATTCACTGTCAGACACAAAGCCCAGTTTAGTTCTGCACCAGGAATTGCTCTGTTCTTTGTTCTCCTGGAATACCAATTTCTGCCACTATTTATCCTCTGTTTTTGGTGGTAAACCTGGTGGCCATTTTCCCTGTTTTAGCCCTGTCTGCCTGAACAATCTGGCTCCCCTGGCTAACATTATCCTGAGCACCCAACTCCTTACAGTGTATGCAAACTGAAAGGCAACACAGTTAATTGCCTGAGCAACTTTCACACATGGCCAGACCAAGAAAGAATGTGCTTTGTGCCTAAAATGCACACCTATGGCAAACACATAGGCAGAATTCGAAGAGTTTTTCTTTTAATGACAGTGCAGCTAAGGAGGAAAATTGCCAATATAAGCAGCTGATTCCTGCTTATTTAAACATTATGTATTCTACTTTGTTTAATTGTGGTGAATGACTGATGTGGATACTTCTTTCACGCCTTCACTGTTAGTCAAGCACAAGATAATACATAAAAGAGAACTGGACACAAATCGTTCTTGTCACTGTGCTCTATTTACATCTAGTTGGGTCAGTTAAAGACAACCCTGCAGTTAAAAATTGGAAAGAAGAAGCCTGAGTCCGAGTACAGTTTCTTCTAAAAGCTTGGGCCTGGAATGAAATCAGTATTCTAAGCACTTTTGACACACGCAGCCTCACTAGATTCCATTTTAATTACTGTAGTAATAAGGCAAAAAAGATTAATTTTTTTTGTAATTCTCAAAAGTAAACAGATTCAGGTATGTAGCATTTCCGAGTTTTGGATATCTATAGAGTTCAAGCTACAGGAAATATGCCAGGTTTCAAAAACATAAAAAAAAATATAAAACAGAAAACTCCAACCAAAAAACCACAAAAAACCACCGCTGTCCAAATCTGTCTTTGCTTGTATTACATACATCACCTTTGATTACTGAACTTAGAAGAATGTTTTAAATTGACCTTCCATTTGATCAATAATTCTGCTTGCTTATTTTTCCCAATTGCATCAGAAGTGAAGATAAACTAGCCATTTATACATTTGTTTAGACTCGTGAATGAGTTTCATTTTCTGCTTGTATTACAGTGTTTGACTTGCATGCACCACATGGGAATGCTTGTTTAAAAATTCATTTCAATTGGAAATTTTATATTCTGGAAGTTGTACAGGAAAATCTGTCTTGGTCTTCAGTTAAACAAAACTGCAAGTCTAGCATGATACTGTCCATTTGAACTCCATTTTCTGAACTTTGTCTTATTGTTTATAAAGCATGATGCAGTTAATGAGCAGAAGAACCAGCTCAATTTGTCTTCATTACTGAGCACATCAGCAGTGGACCCAATGGACATCACCCAGTGCACTGGGGGTTGGAACAATCATCTGACATTTCTGTGCTCATCAGCATCCAGAAAACCCTGCACTATTCACAGGTGGAGCTGGCTCACGTCGTAAAGCTTTCCCTTTTTGCCATGACGTTCAAAAATCAACAAACCAGCCTGGGGGATAAAGGCACAGGATATGAGTAAGGATATTTGTGACCCAGTCAGAAACTCCTTAACTTACCCTCAGGGCAAATCATTAATGTCCTTCAATTATTTATTTGCATATGTGAGAAACAATGTTGTGTAGTGTTCAAATATGTTATTGAGGTATGCTCTAGTTAGAGATTTATATTTTATTCTGAAAAAGAAGTTCATTTAATAACATTTTCTTTCTGACAATAGAGTAATGCACAGCGACTTTAGCCTTGAAGCAGTGCCACAAAGATAGACATCATGTTACTTCAAAATGAAAATTAGAAAAAAGGTAATACCCTGTGCTAAGGAGAAGTGAGCACAGCTGACAGGAAAAAAAAAAAAGGAACAATCCAAGGGAAAGATAGAAATTGCAACAGGCAGTGATCTTAACATGTTAGGCCTCCAACCACTGCCAAGTTATTTATGAGCATCAATTTATTTACAGGCAGCTCTGGGAGAGGCAGCCTAGGATAAAGCTGTTAAGTTTTGAGAATGGTACATGGGTAACAAAGCCTAGCAGAATGCAGGCAGGGGACGGTTACATTATCAGAATCTGAAATACGACCAAACCTTACTCATGTTTACTATAAAATAGTGAGGTTATGGATTTGGGCAGGATATTCAACTGCACCAAGATTAAAGTTGAGCAAATACTGTGGGATGTTTTTCACAAGTATTCCCACAAAGTTTTCCCAGTAATACATTCTCTGGAGGTCCATTATTTCTATTGCAGTTATTAAAAAAAATAAAGAAAACAAAGCAAAGGACTGAAGCAAGTGTCACAAACAGAGGTGCAAACAGAACCCACATGTCAAAGTTGTGATCTGGGCTCTCTATAGATACTCTGACGTCACACAGACACACCTGTGCTCATAGCAGAGCAGTCACTACACAGCTCACGAACAGCAGACTGAATCTCCAGGGTTAAAAGCATGAGTGAAAGTTATTGTTTGCTGCCCCTGACTGTAACAGGCCTTTATATCCTGGTGACCATGCACAGAAAAGGCCTTCCAAAACACATTGATCAAATGTAGTCATCATTTGAGTAGGAACCAGAAACAGCACCACACAGTTCTGCTGAACAATAATTATTCTCCAAACTGTTCAAATTATGACTATAAAGTAGTCAGATGAAACTGTGCTCAGTCAGTGTAAGGAATTTAAGAGACTATTGAAATACTTGCAATATGAACACAGTCCAGGTTAAAGGAACAAGGATAAAAATCACTGAGCTATCTGCTGAGTAATAACATGGTTGAGGGCTTGCATCTATTTTGTGAGGTGAGAAACAAACACCATTTGCCAGTAAAATCTTGGCAGAATCTTTTGTATTAATCACTTTCCCTCAAAATGGTTCATATATTCTGCCTCACATCAAACATTTCGCTGTTGTTCTGATACCTTTGCACACTGGGTCATAGAACAGGTATTTTTGCAGACCGCACATCAATTTCCATTCTTAATGCATTAGATGAACAAATTACCTGCATCTAAGAGCTGAAAGTGCTCAAAACAGGTGTCAAAGTTGTAGTGGAACTGCTATAACACATCCGAACAAATCAAAGGGCTGTGTGATCTAATTGCGCTAATCCAAACACTGAAAATTTATTAAAACAATTTAACAAGTGACTATAAGTTTTAGACAGCTAAACAGGAGTGCTGTCTAAAAATAAATCCACAGGGTAGAATTTATTAGAAAAATGCTTACCAAGGACAGGTCTTTCCAAAAAGTCCTTCTAAAAACCATAGCCTAAGCAGAGAATTTTCATCACTTGTATGTATATATTGCAGTTCATTTGGGCATGTGTAAAGTCAATAAAATTAAAACTGAGAGAACAGAAATGATCCCACAATAGCCCATTAACACTGATATTTTACTGGAAAATTTAAACCAGGAAACATTTCCCCCAAAAAAGCAAGTCGGCACTGCATAGTTAAGACTTTGAAAACTGCCCAAGAGATGAACCCTTCAGTTCCAAATTTCCCAATTTCAAATATGCTTAAAGGGAATTCTATCTTCCATTAATCTATTCAGTACAAATTGTGTGGCAATTTGCAGTGTCTACAGCCATCTGGAGACAAGTGGGTTCTCTTGAGCCACCAATTCTCTCCAATTATTGAGCCATCACTCTTAAGAATGACACCTTCAGTCCATAATCACTTCTTTCCTGATACATGCCTGTGCAAATCCCAATATTCTGAAACGTCCAAGTCAAAGAGGTAAAAAGGAATTGTATGTGTAGGTACCCACACCTTTTGGTATACTACAAAATAAGGCAAAACTTGTTCACTATAACCACATACATACAGAGGATTTGTTATCAGAAGTACTTGTCAATTCACAAATCTTTAACACCTTTTCGTCACATGAAAAAATTGTTCAAGAACTACAGTAATGATTTATTTTTGTATGATAAGCAAGAAATAACAATTTCCTGTGGCGAGGCAAAGTCATAGCCTATATTCACACATTTTTTTAACCAGAATTAGTTCCCTAAAGACAAAGGTTTCAAAGTGGAAGGTTGTTTTCTGAAATCAGCCCATCCAGAGGATGGAAAAGAAGTTAAGAGAAAAACCCAAAGCCTTCTTAATCTTTGAGTACATATTCTTCTCAAATAAAAATATCAGTTAAGAGTCCCTGCTACCTCCCAATCAATTATTATTTACAGAGGACATGCACCAAACACATCTAAACTCAAACTCAGCAGATAAGGGAAGAGAATAAGGTGGGTTTGATGAACCTTGCAAACACCCTGCACTGGACTAAAGTTCCATGAACTGCTTTGGTTAAAAGGTAGCTCCTTGACATTTTCCAAAAAGATATTATCATGGAAAAAACACTAAATTTGTGTTCCTCAATAAGACACATTTTTCTGATATTTTCCTTATCAGGATTTACACATACACATCTGGTTCTACTGTCAATCACTAAAATAAAGCCCCAGCCTCAGCCATTACTGCTGGCGGGGGTTTGGCCATTCAGGAGATTATTCCTAACATGCCTTGCTATTACAGTTGTACAGACTGGACAAAATTTCAAAGTTCTGCTCACTGGGCTGATAAAAACAGAAATATTTTTCAAGCAATAGAGTTAAAGCATAAACTGAGTGTCATACTCCTTGGCAGTACCAGTCCTTTGGATCTCAGAACTCTGTCCAAGACCATTTCCATTTATAGAAAAACTACAGTGGGACTGTGAGAAATACTGAGCAGTCATACAGACATTAAGTAGGAAGCTGATTGTAAAAGTTGCTGAGATGGAAATGAAAATTTGTCCCTTCTATCTAAGGAAAGGAAAAATAAATCTTTTTGGACCATATAAATTAAAGGAAGATGTTTGCATAACAACATTGCTTCATTCTCTCTGCCAAAGGAAAAGCTGGAACCACTTTAATTCTGTGATTTTGTTCAAGTGCCAAATTATTTGGATATAGCTAGCCTAGAAATGAATAAATAAGCTCTAGGATCAACTTTCCAAATTATTCCATAACCTCTGATAGAAAAAAAAAAAGAAGGAAAACAAGTTTCTATTTTCTCGGAATAGGATTTCTTAAATATTTTATTTCAGAGAAAAATCCCTGTTATCCAATTTTAACTACCCAAACTAGTGAGCCGATGTGCTATGTCAGTAAAAGCCTTTTTCCATGTGGAACCCAGCTTACCTTGAAAGGAATGCTCTCTGCAGAACTGGACAGGCACAGAACACGTAAAAAACTCTTCAGGAGGCAGGAGACCTAACCCTTGTGAATCCCTACAAGCCAAACAGTTGAACTTACTAACAACTTTCTATCCTCTTCAGTACTGGGCCGAAGCTTGGAACATTGGTTTGACTATCAGGTAACTATAAGAAGAGAAGACAAAAAATAAAAATGAAAATACTGACATTTTGATCAAACTGCTGAATAAACACTACAGAAAATATTTGCATTTACTATGAGAATTTAACTGTTCCTACAGCTAAGAGAGACCGTATTTATTTTAAGACTGGCCTATTCGCATTTTACATTGAACCTTTTTATCAGTTCAGGTTTTCCTCAGGTGCATACATGCATATAAACAACAACTGCCCCTTTTACAAAGGCTGTCATCTGATTGAACAACATTGTTACTGGCACTGTTCCCATTCCAGAGGATCCATTTAATCCCCCAGTGCACAGCATACATTAATGTAATTTTTTTTTTCCCCCTACCCCTTTATACCTTTATGGAATTCCCACAGGAGACATTCCAGCCCTATTGTGCTGCTGCACTCCAGCTGCAAAAGGGCCGGGACTGGGGCCAGCCTACGTGAATACTTGAAGGGTCACGGGGTCAGAAGGAATTGGCTGCTTCTGCTCTTGCACTCTCCTCTGAGAAACTGCTCCGCACCTCATCACTTAGAAATACACCTCCCACGACTGCTCTTGCCTAATGCAACCAAAACACACCAGGACAGAGCGTGAGGTTCTGGAAGGCTGAGGTCACATTCCAATCAAACAGATGTTGAAAAGGAAAGAAAGTACCTTTAGCAAGACCTTGGAAGAGTAAAAGCATTTCTATTCCTATTGCTCATATAGATGTGCTCTATTAGGCACAGAAGAAAAGCCACGGCAGAAAAGCTCTCTGACTGAGCTCAGACATTGAGTATTTCCCGTGTGTAAATGTTTTCCTGTTTTGTTTACTTTTAATTGTTTGGAAATAATGACCCCAGAAACTGTGTTCCTTGGCTTGATCATACCTGATGCATAACAACAGTGAAAGTAATGGATGTTTACTCAAATTCTCCCGTCTCTTCCTCCATTCCAATCCTCTGCCTTCATTATGTATTTCCTTAGAGGTAACCCACCAGTATTTAAGCTGGTGGTTTCTCCCTTGGCAAGTAGAACAGGATACCCATGTTTATTGCTGTCATTTCATAAAAACAGTACCAATTGAGCTTAGCAGTAATCTGAGCAGATTTATATCCAGCAATCGAGTGCATGTGGGTCTATTTATTCTTCTCTTCACTGAAGGATAAATGAATCTGTACTAGATTAAAGGATATGGCACCTTTCATCATTGAAACTCTTGGAAGAATATGTATATTATTTCCACTGGCTCATTCTGTTGCCTACAGCATTTAGATGGATGCATTTTAATCATACTGCCATATCCAAAAGACATTTTTCCCTATGTATTGGATCATGTATGATCTTCTCCAATGAGTTCACTGGTTTTTAATTCTAGAAAGTTTTCTATATATAAACTTATTGGAAACTCTTCCAGCTTGATGAAGCTTTAGTTGCTTCACCAGTACTTAACATTGTCACCGTCTGGGCTCGCTCTCGCAATCACCACAGAAACATCTGCCTTGACTTCAGCCTGTACCATCTCTCAGACAGTCGTCCTCAGTTTCCATCTAGAAGTTACCAATGCCCAGACGTGCCAGTGTCAACTCTTACAGATTTTAGCACAAACCACCCTTTTGACTTTAGCTGGAGCTGAAGCCGATTTACTCCACTGCCAATTTTTCAGTGTGATAGAGAGACGAGTTCTTACAACATGACTTACACTAGCTCAGACACTGGCATAGTAACTTCCAGTTGGGAAGCAGTGTCAAAGTTCATTGTAAAGTAGCACCTTCAAACTGCCATAGCTGTTTTCACCCACGCGTGATCACACTGTTGGTGACAGGATAATGTCCCTAGTGAGACCATTAGACTGTTTCGAGTAGGGTCGTGTCAAATTTTAATGCCTAAAAGACAGATCAAGAAAGGACTTTGAGGTAGTTTCTACTGTTTTGAAGGTATTGTTTTGAAAATGTATCACAGAAATAGCATGCAAATCTGGATCCAGGTACATCACCTGAAAATAAAGTCCATTTAAATAAATTATGAAAAACAAGGCTTTCTTTCTATACTACCATGGTCAAACTATATCAGCAACTGCTTGTTGACAGTAGATGATTTAAGTTTACTCAAATCAGGTCTCTAGACAGGATTTACAGAATGGCATAATTACATTTTCCCTCCTAGGTTTTAAAGGTATCTTCTGAAGATACATATTTTCTCCTGCAGAAAGCTTAGTTTAAATATTCCCTATAATTTTGAAATTATTCAGTGGAAAATAACAGAGTGGAAAATACATAATTCTGAGCAGTTTAATTTTCTGTCCCTTAAAAACAGGGTTATGTAAGTTGCTGTATCAAAAAATATAATTAGAAAAGCAGACACATCCTATCCCTCTCCCTGTATTTCAGGCGAGCTGGCAACTGCTCAAGAGTGATCAGAGACTGGCCTAGTTCTCAAGGACCTCAAGAGATTGTAAGACTTTAAATCATAATCTTAGGAAAATGCCTGAAGCAATTTTTTAAATTATCTTCTACTACAGGGGGGCTGGGGGGTGGGAAGAAAGAAAAAAGAAAGCTTTCTGCTCTCCAAACTGGCAGAGAGACTATAAACAGTGGTTTGAGGAAAGCTTGAGACACCCTACACTGACATGGACTCAGGCAAGTCTGAACATCTGCCAGAATAAACAGACTTTATCTGGAAGAGAATAGAAAATTTAAAACAATGTTTTTCATGAGCAAAAGTAGAGCAGTTCAATTGGTCAACAGTCCCAACCAGCCCTGGTCATTATGAACAGGCTGGAAATGAGGCGTGGAGCTTTCCAAATTCCACACAACTGTAGGGACACTGGAGAAAGCCAAGACAAGCCTGGAGAGAGGAGCTCAGAGTGCTGCCCATATTACAGTAAAAATGCCCTTCTCACAGGGGCAGAGGCTGAGGCAGGGCAGGATGGGAGCATTGACTCCGGGAGACTCCAGAAGGATTAGGGACTGGCCCTACATTTAAACATCACCCTTAAGGATCTGCCCCCTTTAATTCAGCCCCTGCACTCAATAAGATGTATAAGGCCCAAACTTTCTCAATAACTCTGCAGCAAAAAGGATTTTCTGTCTGTCATGCAGTTTCACGACAAAAAGCATCCATTAACACTTTTTGCAGAACCTACACCACTGGAGGGCTTGGGAACCAAGTAGTTTATGAAATCTGGATCTTAATTCCTCTGTGTTAATGCTTTCTCTAAATAAGACAAAACAAAACAAAAGACTTGAAACCATTTATCCTCACAATAGCTTTGTGAGGTTTAATACTTTGAAGACCATTCTAAGTCCTCACACAAAGATCTCACATAAAGTCTTAAAATGTTGTTCTTTTGAGACATTTTACCTTTAATTTCTTTTGGGTTTGTTGTTACTAATTATTTTAGCACAGAAGCTCTCAGCATGAAACACCCACATAATCTGTGGAATGTTAAAACAATTTATTTAAACAGCTAGAAAGATCTAGTTTGGCCTTTCATGTAAATGTCTAACACTAAGTAGTTTTAATTAGATCAGGATTGATAAACATGAATATTCATCACTAGTTTTGTTAATATGAAAGTCATAACATATATACTTTTCCTGTGGGATATAAATGTACAGATTCTCTCCTTATCTGGCTTTCACTATGTGTGGCAGTCAAGCACTTTAGAGTAGACAAACGCAGTTTTGGTATCTCAAATTCAGCATAGATTTGCATGATAGAAAGAAACAAGCAAACAGAAGGGGAGGAGTCAATGCCTCTGTAGTGTTACGTTTCAATGAGATTTAGCGATCATGATAGACTTCAGATCGTCCTCTGGGTTAAAAGTACAAAAAAACCCCAAGACAAAGGCATCCTGATATTATTTCAAAATTACTTAGTCTTTTCAAATCCCTGCCTCCACTCAGGAAACTTCAGATTCCTGTGGGGTGGGAAGTGTGATATTGAAGGGAGAATGTAACTATTTTATAGTAAATACTTTACTGTCTGTATGCAAGCAGGGAGAGAAGGATGAATTTTCCTCTCATTAACTCAACTCACAAACATCTTGTTTTACAACTTCAATCCAAATTAGAGGCATCAAAGGACCCAAGACAGCCTACTGAATAATTAGTTATATTCCTATATAGTTGCCCAATTATATGCTATTTTAATTTCTGAATATTTTTAAGAGAGTCTGATGTTGTATCAATCAGTTTAAGACTATTATTTTCCAGGGCAGACTTATATAATTTGATGAGACGACAGAAATAAAACATTCAACGAATTTCCCTTCTTTTTAAATTTTTGATATTTAAAGTTCTTCAGAAGCAGTAATAATGAAAGAAACTTGCAGAGGAGTTTATTTTAGGCCTTATACTGTTGAAGCAGAGAAAGTTTATTATCTTTGTTTCTGACTGTTATTGTCCGAGCTGATAAACCAAGAGAGTGATGTTTTTCCTTGGTAAGCCCTTATTTATTTTATGTTCACATTTCATGGATTAGTATCAATATAGGTTAGGCAGTAACAATCAGAATTTAAGATAATAAATATTTTGCCAAGCAGTTTAAGATGGAGGTCTGAGGAGGTTAAAAATCCGGCAAAAAACCACAAACAAAACTCTTTGCAAAGATTCTGCCTTCCCCACCCTCACTTCACAGAGCATCACTAGGTCTGACTGAGGTTAATGATTTCAATACTATTTTCCGTAACACCGACATCTGCTTTTTGCTATTCCTGTGACATTAAACACTACATCTTCCTATATGTCTGTGCACACAGTCCAGTCAAACCAGGCTGTTCAGTCCTCCTGGCAAAGGGAAATGATGTGTCTCTCACAGAATACTGCGCAGCCTCATTCCAATACCTGAGCAAACTGCTCATGACCAACAACAGCCCTGTCGATCTCAATAAGCATTTGAAGAACTATCTCAAGTTTATGTCCCCAGTTCTGATAGTTCTGACCATGAGCAAAATAACAGCCCAGAGAGACAGATTCATGAAGCGTATTTTCCTCGGTCAGGCTCACACATATAACTCCACAGCTCACTCACAGACAAATATCTGCTTTCATTCTGCCATCAAGGAAAGACTGAACATATTCTTTAGCCAAAATACTAATATACGCCTGAACATTTTACTTAATCTCAAACCTCTTCTTATGAAAACAATGCTTTGTGTTTTGGGGCACTAAAGCATGGCAATACTAGAAAAGTAATCAGAGAGGTGCTCGCTATAACCAACTCCAGTTTCCTTGTCAGACAGAATTCTTTATAAATATGGCTCAGAAGAAAGAAAAGTACATGAAGAGAGAATTCTATGTGAATTAAAATTACTGAGCTAAAGCATCAATAAGTGGCCAGCTCAGGACTTGGCTAAACCTAATATGCCACAGTAAATCATTTAATCCCCTGTTCTTTAATCTCTGCTTCCAGACAATTAGACAAAGTACCCCTGGGAGACTGTTGCCCAATACAAGATGTTGACATGAACTTACTATTTATAACTCAGGTAGGCAATATACTTTGAGATTCTTTTTTGCTGACACATGAAGCATGACTGGAGTGGGTTTAAGGAAGTAACTCATGCCCTCAGCATTTAATTCATCTAGATTCTGTATGCAGCACAGGTTATAGAGAAACACGGAGAAGCATAGACAAAGATGTTTTAAAAAGTCTGATTTAGCCTGCTTTCAAATATAAGAAAAAAAGATAAATGGGGGGAGGGAAGCAGCAGCCATGGTACAGTGATTTTTCAACCAAAACAACATTGAAAATGATACATGTAAGAGAACATGTAATACTTTTCATTACTTCATTTGCTATCAGTTAGGAGATCAGAGAACCAAACACCAGTAACTGTGATTTGAAATTTATGATCCTGCAGTCATATGGAAGTACTGGTCAAACGAATAGCTACCCACAGTGTAAATGTTAACTCCAAGGGCTGAATTGGCTCACTTAGGATGGACACTGCCAGAAACGCTTGCACTTGTGCTGGGTCCCTTGTGCAACAGTGGTTTAAACAACAATCAAATTATCTGCTTTACTGTGAAAATGCAGTTCATGTCACCTTCTACCTGACGAGCTCTTGTGACTGAACCCCAAAGTCACTCAGTGAAACAACTACTGAGGAAATGGGGTACCTTGGGAGAAATTCAGTCATGCCTTTCCTCAGAAAAGATCCACAGACCACTGGTTCTGGCAGTACACACAGCTTAAAGGGAGGCATTTGCTCCTGTCTGATTTTTAGACTATAGCTGAATCACCTCAAAATAAAAACCTGTTGATTAACACAATTTAAACCTTGGAAGCTAATAACCACCATTAAAAATAGGCCACCTTTCCCCTCAGTGGGACCTATAGTCAGTAGTACCATGCTGAGAACAGGATTTGAGAGTTTATCTTCAGGTTCACAGTCCTTTATAAAGTACAAACTCAGTAAATGGTTTGACATCCCCTCCAATGTAGAGACTGTGACAGTGGCAATTACTGCCTTGCACACCTATTGTATATCCCAAGTGTTTGTCTGAAGGCATACATTCACAGAACTTCTTGTCCTTAAAAATCTGCTTTTTTAAATTTAGAGGGTAAGAAAAAAAAGGAAAGCAACTGATAGTGAAATATTTTTTTTAGAATTTTCCAATTTTTCCATATTGCAAGAAAGGAAACACAGGTGAATGCTTTTACTTAGAGAATGTATGTGCTAATTTGTTGATGAAAATGAAGGGATACCCTTTACAGACTGAACAGTATTTTCCTTTGAATGACACAAATACATACAGCATTGTCATACGTAATCAATATCATTTGTGAAAAAGATTCATAACACACCAGACAGAAACAGACCAGTCTTAAAGTCAAATCAAATGAGGAATAAAGTGCTTACATAATAAACTGAAGGTACCCTAGATCTTATTCATGAGCCATGACAATTACATTTTAATTCAGTTGAAAAATAAACAGTATTGATTTTAATATTTTTTTTTCTGGCTTTCCATCTTTTTATAACAGCAGTGAACTCCAGAAAGAGGAAGACTTGAAGGACAGGATCATGACATCATTTCAGCAGTATTCTTACAAATATTTTATCCTTTTCATTTTGAAGTACAATCTATAAAATTGCTTAGAATGAAGAAGAAAAAAAAAAAGATTGCTCTTCATCAGGCTAAGCATGGTTCTTTTTAGTGCTCTAAAAGCTTTCATTGCATCTCTTCTCTGATCTTAGTTAGCATTAAAAACTACACAATAGAGAATAACAAAGAGGGCCAGCTCATCCACTCAAAGGGGACATATTGAAAAGGGCAGCAGCAATGCACATGTCCTTGAAGCCCTGAGAATTTCTATTATACCCTCCAAAAGACTGAGCAAACACTGATGCGTGCAAGGTGAGGTGTCAGTGAGGTAATTACACAGTAAACCAAAGTTAAGACTTATAATGTAGATACCATAAATCTCATCATTTTAATTTCAGGTGCACTTATGGTTATATTTTTTAATTTATAGTTATTGAAGTTCCAGGATTGGTGTTACACAAATATTTTTCATTTGTGGATCTCAAAAGAGGGTAAAAGCAAGACTACATTCGTTTTGAAAAAACGAATTTAGATAATTTAACCCCTAGGCCTTGAATCATCACTAGTTCTAAAGTTGCCATTTGGGCTCCACCTGTTGATTTTAACACAACAGGTTCCTTTTGCCAGGAAAACCACTTTTGTCCTCACTTTTCAGTACTACTTAGAGGAAAGCCACGTGTTTAACATTCAGTCCCTTCTTTTTAAATAATAGTGTACATTTCACTTCTCCACTGGAATCTGTAAATTGAAATGTATTCTTCTCCCTGTTCTCTCAAGACTCTGTTCTCAGTATGTGCTGCCAGACCAGCCCCTCTCCCAGACTTTTGGGAAGTGGAATAGATATCTGCCTGTGGGATATGTTGGTATTAGCAGATATTCTTATTTTGCCACTCCACTTGCCAATTTTTTGCTGGAATTAAATTATGCAAACCACCCTCTCAGTAATTCTTATCAGCATCACTTATGGCACATTTTCTAAGCAGTAAATTTACAACTCAGTTATTCTTGTTATTGCCTAGGTGGTCTCCCCCGCTACCTTTTGAGCAGATGGACTGCTCAAAACACCACATGCCTCTGGAACAGCTGTAAATGGGGGTGGCAGAATGAACCCAGATGCCCTACTTCAGAGGAAATCTCTGTTGCCAGGTTTCTCTCTTTAGTATCAGAGAGCAGGTAGTCAAATATTGATACGTGGTACGAAGTAGGAGAAAGGATTTTCTGAGTTTTCCTTCTTTCACAGCAGGAGCCCTGCGCTAGGGAAAGCATGCTCAGCTCAAATCATCACTGCTAGAAGCCAGAGTGAATTTATTTTAAAATAAATACAGCCTACTGATACTGTATATTTTATTCCATTTTTTCTGACCATTCTTAGCAGATTAACAAAATTTAAGTGTATGAGAAAAAACCCTCAGAAGTCAGATCACTTGAAGCAGAAAAGTAATTCTAGAACTCACACCAAAATTTTATTAGTAACTGTATATTTTGTTGGAGTGGATTTCAGGGTTAATTAATAATGCTGTATAGCTAATAATTAACTTCTCTCAGATTTGGCATTGAATTACTCAAACAAAGAGATTACTTTAGGGACCAAAATTGTGGGTCACAGGAGTATTCTAAGGACATACTTTAAGGAATTCTTGTAGGCTTTCCATTCTCTGAAGTGAACAGTTCTATCACCTCTACCAGCTGAAATAGCCTTTTGCTTATGATTTCCTCTCCCATCCCCTTTTACATCTAGTGGGTATCTTCAAAAAGATAGGAAATAATTTGCTCCTTGTCTTTTTGGCCTCGAATCTTTTTCCACTGATGCCATAGGCAAAATCCCCACTGAAGAGAATAACAAGTGAGTTTTACATCTCCATTATTAGACTGTCACATTTAACATCACCTTTCCTGTCTCTCATCTGCCACTGACTGTCTGGGCCAACCAGTGCTCTTTTTCATAAGGAAAGGTGCTGCTTGCATGGGTCCAACTTTGGTGACACAGCTAATGAATGAAACTGCATGCAAGCCTCAGAGATATCTTGTGTAAATAGATGTCTACTACATAAATGCTGAACTGGGAACTTTAGTTACATTTCATCACTGTTTCACTACCCTTCAGGAGTATTAATGTTCAAGGTAAGAATCAGGTAATAATCCTGAAGAAATCATCCCATTATAAGTTAATGGTTGGATTTTCAGTTAATGGACCACACTGAAGACAAGGGCAGTTAACAGTATAACAAACTATAGTAATATAACCAATTTCAAGGGGATTATTGCTACCATAAACTGTATTAAATGGTTTATAAAAGGAATGGCTTGGGCTTTTTTTTTTTTTTTGAGTTATGTGAAGAAGAGTAAATGAGAGACTGCTTTGTTAGCCAAGTTGTTTCCAACCAATTTTCAAAGCATTTTGGCCAATGGGAATGCTGCTAATAATGTCACATAATGAATATTCTAAATGCACCAGAGGTTGTTCTTCCCTCTAATAGGTGGGAGAAATCATGAACTCATTTTTGTGATGAGATTTCAATGAAGCTGGTCTATAACTCAGTGCAGAAAAGAAGCACTAGCTTCAGTCTATGCTCAGTTCCACTGCCAGAGCCCATTGCTTCACCACTTGAAAATCTCATAATCTGTCAGCCAATTACCTTACAAGGCCAAGAGAGGATGAAAATAAATATATTGAGAGCCCCGTTTTGCATTGAGTTCTACAAGTAAACTAGATAAGTAACTGCCAGGGAAGAGTCAAGTTTTTTATAAATATATATACACACATATATATGTGTGTGTGTATTTTTGCCCTTTGACCATAGAGTGGAAATAGATTTTAGTGGGGTTTTTCTCAGATATGATGCATTTTTTCTTCAAGCATGAATTTACGTTCTGAAGAATTAGCACAAGATGTAAATCATTTATTCAAATAACAATACTAGGCATTTCACAAATTCTCCTTCTAATTTCAATGACCGGATGGATTCTCAACTCCCATTCCATCCAAACATATGAACAGGAAGAGATCTCTAAGGGATGGTTGAATAAAACAAAACAAAAAAAAGGATAAAAGGGGAG
>VZTA01019624.1:0-10310 GCA_013398855.1 Mohoua ochrocephala
ACCCTCACAGTAAAGAGCTTCTTTCTAAAATCCAATGTAAATCTACTCTCAGTTTGAAGCCTTTCCCTCTTGCCCTGTCACTACATGACCTTGTAAAAAGTCCCTCTCCATCTTTCTTGTAGGCTCCCTTCAGGTACGGGAAGGCACCATTTAGGTGACCCCAAAACCTTCTTTTCTCCAGGCTGAACAACCTCAGTTCTCTCAACCTTTCCTCATATGAGAGGTGCTCTATCCATCTAATCATCATGCTGGCCAACAATGATTAACAATATTACATGGGGGGGTTTTGTTCTTATTTTGTTTGGTTGCTGTTGTGTTGTATTGGCTGGGGGTTTTTTTGGTGGGGGTATGTTTGGGGTTTTCTTACAACAACCACATAAAATTTTTGACAAATGCCAAATTCCTCTCTTTGCCCCCAAACAACCCCCAGGTCTCTCATCCCCAAACATGCCCTAAGGAGATGTTTCCTTAAAAATAATATTTTCATGTAATATTCAGGCAACTACACATCAGAAACATCTCTGATGTTGAAGCCCGGACAAAGCTCAGCCTGCATACAGCAGGACTGTGAAGCTTGGTCTTGATTTGTTTTCCATATTAATAAAAACTTCCACTTAAGTTTTCTTCCACGAAGCACTGAATTCAAGAACCTGTTGGATAATCCTCCCTGTTGCCTAAGCACCACTTTTTATTCAAAATAAATTTCACAGTCTTGGAAAACTTGCTAATAGAGTGATCTGTACATGGTCAGATTCCCAAAAGTATCAGGAAAAATAAATCAAGGATTTTTAATATCTTGCTAACAAGTCAGAAATTTAGGGTATGATTCTAGGGGACTACTCTACAGATGAAGTGTGTAGAGAGCCTTTCCTTCAAGTCCTAAATTTGAGTACTGGAAAGACCAGCACTAGCTCTGCCCCTAGAAGGAATCACAGGCCTCATTCATAGCAGTGACTTCCAGAGACTGGCACATCTCACCTAAAAGGTAATTGAAACACAAATTGGGAAATGTAGTGCCTAAATTTCTCAGAGAGTTGTGAACTGACAGTGAGGTGCTGGGGAAAAAAAAAACCAAACAGTATTTAATAACAGGATTTCAAGAAGTACTCTCCCACACACAAGGTTTAGTGCTCAGTGAAGGCAAATTGCTCTTCAGTTTTTACAAGTCCACACGCCCACGGGGACAGAACTGAACTGCTAACAAGCTGATACAAACAACAGCTCTTGCCTTCTTGCCCCTCCATTTCTCTCCTCTATTCCCAGGCAGCAAATGGAGTCCCCTGCCATCACACGTGCGCCGCTACTTCGCACGGGGCAATGCTAGACCACTCTTCACACAGGACAGGCAACGCAGCACTTCCAGCTCCTGCTCAAAGTTAAAAATGCAGTTCTACCTGCTTTCCTCTCAGTAAGAAACAGGTGCTTCCTCGACCCATCTACTCAAGTATTTTATATTTGAAAATACATCTTCAAGGATTTTTCAGTAGAACCAAGAGTTACTGAAGGAAGGACAGACGGAACAATTACCAGGTATTGTTCCCTTTGGAAAACAAAGTTAAAAAAAAAGTTTTAAAAAAAATCATATCCCATGTACTGTCATTAACAGAATATGTTTTGTAAAACAATTTTCCACACTTCCTGGACAATGCAGAACTACTCCAAAACCACACCTTATGTCTGTTTCCTAGTAAATAGACTGTTTAACAGTAACATTTACAGAAACAGTGACATATCCAGGAAGATCTGCACCACAGTCTTTTCCTATCTCTTGCCAGAATCCACCATTATGCTGTTTCAACTGCTAGGTCTCATATTACTTCCTCCACTTCCAAACAGTGCCTAGCACACTGTTAGTTAAGGATACAACCACATTGACACAGGGCAGCAAAGGAGTGAAAAGTCAAACCATATTCTTTGCCTCAGGGTAGTGCTCAGCACGAGCAAGGACATATACAAAAGTGTTTAGAGATACAAACATCTCTCCTATCCCATTGCCAGTGAGCCTGGGGAGCAAAGAACCTTGTAAAAACAGACATTTCTTCAGTGATCCAAGCAAATACAATGGTAAACTGGCCTCAAGATCAGACTGCAAACTAGGAGATTACATGCAAACTTAATGTTTAAAAAGAGAAACACAGCTTCATCTTCTTCCTTTCTAGATCCTTTCTCCTCATTAATGAGGCTAAAATACTTACATGAGTTCTCACACAGTTCTTGCTGTGCCTAATTTCTTATTTAGAGTGAGAATACACTTTGAATTACAATAAACTGCATAACCTTATCCAGCCTATAGAAGGTTTCATTTCCATATATACATTACAACAGTCTTAATGCTAACAGCTGGCTTGCAAGTTTACCTAAAGTTGGATATGCAAAATAGCGTCATATAGACCTCTTTCCTCATCTGGACAGTTTTGAAGAAAATCTGCAGGTAATACCTGTGCTGTCATGCAGTAGTAAGAAAGCTGCATTTACGGTGGTCCCACTGTTGTAAGAGAATCGTGTGGTGCTGTTTTAGATATCCTTGGAGTCTTGGCACTTCTGTGATCACATGCAAATTCACCTAAACCAGCTCCTGTATATACCCACATGAAAACTCGGAGGGCAATCTACAGAAGCAAGCACAATTCATTCCTTCTTGCTGATCATCACCAGTACTCAGCCCTGTTTTCGTGTCCTCAGCGTATCACTCTCTCCAGCTGATCACCCTTGATCAGCCATGCCCAGCTGTGTTCACATGCACTTGATCTGAACAGAGCCCTATTCATTCTTTCATGCTGCTGCAGAAGATGTACCTTCATCCATCAGTCTATCATCAGACTAACTCCACATTCACTTACTGCACAAATTCATCTACAGAATGGGGAAAAGCGCTCCAGCCTGGCAGAGCGGGATCCTGCACCCAGATCCTGCACAACTGTCCTTACTGAAATGTGCTGTTTTCACATACTGTAAAGTCTGTTGCCAACACTCACACTTCGTAGCAGTTTTTGAACATCAGTTACATGAAGACTGAGGATCCATGAGATCTCTGAGGACCTGCAGGAACTTGTGTCGGGGAGGTTCAGATTGGATATTAGACAAAGGTTCTTCCCTCAGAGGGTGGTTGGGCACTGGAACAGGCTCCCCAGGGAAGTGGTCACAGCACCCGTCTGACAGAGGTCAGGAAGCGTTTGGACAATGCTCTCGGGCACACGGTGTGATTCTCGGAGATGGTGCTGTACAGGGCCAGGAGCTGGGCTCAGTGATCCTTGTGGGTCCCTTCCAGCTCAGCATTTTCTGTGGTTCTGTGAATTAAAACACTCTTCTGCTCAAAGCTGGGGTAATACCAAAGCTAGACCAAGTTGTTCAGGATCTTGCCCACAGAAGTTCTGAAAGTCTCCAGAGACAGAATGTCCACAACCTCTTTCTCAGCAATACATACATTTATGTATATGAAATAACAAATAATAATGATAACTACAGATGTTATGTATTTATCAGATTTTGTCTACGTATGTGTTTGTACATACGTATAATGCAGATTTCAGAACTTCACAAATAATTTCAACTTATGTACCAAGAAAACCTAAATTCACTTAAATAAACTTGTAGACTAACATAGCAACAGTTCGAGATCAGACAGCAGATGTGCAAACCAGAGAGAAGTAAGACACACAGATCAGAGGATGTGATTAAGCAGGCATTTGGAACACATTCGTGGATATTATGGCCCCCATGAAGACAGAAGACATGTAAGTGCTACACTGATGGACTTCTCCAGACTCAGTTCAATAATTTAGAAAAATCCTTTCACAGGCAATACATGGTATCCACCATACAGTTTTTGCTTTTATTTAAACTCAGAAGCTGTAAGACAATAAACTTACTGTTGGCATTTTGACTCTTTTCACCTGTCTTCTTTTGCCACCCATGAAAACTTCAACAATGCATTCATTTTTAGTTAAGTTTCTTTGTTTCACAATCCAATTTAGCCATATTGAACATTTAGCCATATACAGATCGTTACTACTGTTTTGAGGTTAAACAATACAAACAATATATTTTCTCCTTGTCTCCTACCCTTAGTGGTTTTATCATTCTGAATACATTAACATAAAAACACAACAACAAAAGAAGTGTAATTATAGGGACATAGCTCACTGCTACTATTAATATTATTTGTTCTTTTAACAAAGTTTAGGTAAGCTACTGCTTGTTCACAGATGAAAATTTAACTTTTACGAGGAATCCTCCAGGGTCTTCTATGTGGCATAGCAATCCACAGATGAAAGAGCGATGCAGTAATGTTCTTGCTCACTGGGGGCCAAGTGGGAGTGATTCATAGAGATTAGATACACAAGTTGCACGGAAAGGGGTGGAAACTGGACAAAGGTCCACCACCCTGCCACATTCCCTTATGGTCATTTGCACTTAGGTATTAGCCTTTTTACAGGCTAAGGCCACATGAAAGGTGCTCAGTTACACACTGCCAGTAAATAGTTCAATAAGCATATCTTAGCTCAGAACAGGCAAGTCGGTCCCCTTGTTTGAACCCAGTAGCTGAGGTACTTTCTTACAATGAGGTTGATATGCTTACTGCAAAGGTATACACATGATACACTCTTCCAGAACTCTACCACTCCCTCCTTTAATCTCCACGTCTTCCAACTGCCTCATACTCCTCCTTACTCCTCTTTCTGCTTGGATCTCTCTTCGCCCAAAAGTCTGACAATTTGGATGGCTTCCAAAACCGAGAGTGTTCCAAGCTGTGCATACAGTGCAGATGCCAGGTATACTTGTAGCTGAACAGCCTACTACATCATTCCAAAAAGCCCTGAAGTCACCGACTCCAAAGGCTCAGGTCATACCTGAGTATCTTCCTGTTAACAAGACTGCTGTAGTCCCTTAATCATGAGACAGACAGATGTGAAAAAGATTGCATTCCTAGCTGCATTACTGCTGCCCTATAACAACACAGATACACAGAAAAAATACAACTTGCTGCCTTTATGCGTGGCCTTGCCCAAGCAATTCATGCAAGACCAGCAGCCACAAGTGGTTTTTTTTCTTCTTTTACTCAAAGACAGAGCCATATACTAATGGGAACCCCCTGCAAAGAGGAAGACTGTTTCAGGGTAGAACCAACTGTACGGAGAGGCAGCCTGACACTCAGCTGCAATGGATTAAACGTGCGAATAAGACATGGTGGTACATTTGTAGTTAAGGGTTTCTAGAAAAAACATTCTCTGATATAAATAATCCCAACACTGCTTAGACATCTTTCAAGTGTTTTCTCAGTGCACCTTGAAATACCAGCTGCAAGATTCAGTTAAATGCACATTGACATTTTCTCCGCTTAAAGATCAAATAAAACATAGACCTTCCATATACAGAAATAAGACAAGCATCTTCTCAACCTCAATATCTTAATCATATAAAGATTTAATAATGTTCTATGGAGTCTAATCGCTTTTATGCAAGATGTTAGAAGTTCAAAAAGCTAGACTACTTTGCTAGTGTAGTACAAAGGTACCTGTTCCTCACACATAGACAGTGTTTTCAGAAATTTGTACATCAAGTCAGCAACTCTGCTGTCCTGAGCAGCTGCCTGGTTGGTTGAATGGCTGCCTGCTTGATTGCTGCTCCCACACAACATTCACATCATTTTGTATTAGATCCACTCTCACTGGGCAGAACCAAGCTATTCTCTACTGTATCAGATACATCCTGTCTTCCTGTTGAAAATTTTGTAGTATTTGAAAGTAGCCAAGTGCTTGCTTGAGAAAAGTACCTGGAATTGTTAGGCTGTAGGTTGAACTTCACTTGAACTAAAAGGCTACGTTGTGTAAGTCGAACAGAGATTATAGTACAACCTGGCGCTAACAATATGTACATTAATAATAATTAAACCAGACAGAGCTAGCATTTTAAATATTACTTAAAAAAATAATAGATCACCGTTTATGAACTGCAACAACCATATTACAACATGGACTACAGAACCAACTGAACACACAGCAACCAGCTGGTAACAAAACAGCGAACCAGGAGTAAGACAACCCCAGAGCCTAATGTTGCTGTTTGTCCAGACTGTCGTGTGGGGGATAGGGAGTTTGGATTTTAAGTACGTAACTGCCGAGGGATTTATTTGTTCAGAGTCCCAGTCTTGAGGCACTACCAGGTATCGTAAATGACCTGCGCCAACAAATCTATCTAATGGCGAAGAGAGATTAGTGTCAAAAATTTCTTTAACACCTGTGGAAATGGATCTTGCAACTTGCAGTGTCTTCTGTATTCAATATACAGAACTGTTGCATTGTTCTGTCTCCACTGAACAGAAATAGTGCCAAACGCTGCTCATTATGAAACAAATGCCTTTTAAAGGACAATATGCTATGAAACCCAGCTTTTAAATCTTAAGAACTTCCTGCAATGAAGTGTGATACAGCTTGTCTTTGAAAAGTGTCCCAGGTCCTTCAGCTCCAAAACCAGGCAGAGAAATCATTAGGTTCAAATAAGTAATAGATGGAAACGTACATGAAGTATCCTTTCACATAGACACTTCCCCCTCAGCTATTACTTCATGGATTTACATACACCACAATGCCAGATAGAGGACAACCACTCAGGAAGACTTCAGCTCCTTTCTTTTGATCTCCATTTCACAAGTGGTTTGCCTATTGAGTTGGTCTTAAACCAAGTCTCGCGTTTATTCTTACACAAATACAGGAGATGCCAGATGGATCCAGAATACAACCACACGTTGTTTCAACTTGCCCACACTCCCCAGCTCCTCTGTGGCAAGCAAATAAGTTCAGTTCTCGCAAGCCAGCACTAAAGATGGAAGCCAATCATTTTTTTATCCACCATACTGGAGGACCTGAGCTGCTTCAGCCATGAATTCTAACACAGCCTGCTCTCCCTCATCTGAAGGTAAACACCACTGTTAAAGTCCCCAAACCCACTTAATTGTATTACCTAAATAATAAAAAAAAATCCACCCAACAATTTCAATTCAAAGACATCTGGAAATGATGACTTTCATTGCTTATCTGTTGCAGAGGTTAGACACCTCACTATTAAAAGGGGCATGACAATTTGGGGGTGTCTGCTTCAGCTTTAGCTGGTATTTCTACTGCTGCACATCAAAACTTCCTGAATCCCAGATACATTAAATCTCTGTGATTCCTTTACCAGCCTTTGTCTAAAATCTTGCAGAATATAATCATGTCTGCCACTGCTTTAAATCTTCATCTCCTTTATTCCCCGAATCAGCTAGTTCACAATTTTTTCTTTTCCTCTGGGAATTTCAGCTAACCAATCTGCCACTATCCACACTTTGCCATTTGCCCTTTGTAAGTAACCACACCAAATAAGCATCTTCCTGAATCTCCTTCCCATTCCAGTAACTCTTTCAAGTATGTCACACAACTGAGCTTTTCACCCAACTCTTTACTGATGACAAACCACAGAAGATAAAAAACCGCTCACGGAATTTGTTGAAATCCCTACCTCTCACTTCTCCATTACTACATAAAGGAACACAGCACTCTATCCTTGTAAATGAAATCAGAAAAAAAACCCCACTGAAACAGGGATGCTGGAATGAAACACAAGCATTTAACAGATATTATTGGATCATTAAACACTAACATACTTCTAGGAAGACAGAACTCCATGGCCATTTAGATTTTTTTTTTTCCCATTCCTAATGTGTTTACTAGCTTATGCTATGTTACATACAGATTTCCTAAGATGTTTTCAGCACGTCTATGAATTCTTCCGAACAGCAGACCCCTAGCTTTGGGGGGTTTTATTCCATCTTTACTGTCTTCCTTACTATATCTTTCTTAGGGAAGTTTATTTTCACTTGCTTTGTTCGCTACTGAACTACAGACACTCTGCTAACTAAATTCCTTATTCTTCTTCCTCAGTGAATCGCAGGTGTACAAGAGAACCGGTTCCCTGCCTGCCCACTACGACCACTGCTCACCGAGTTCTCCTGTCAAACGCCACATTTCAGGGCCGTGAAATAAGAGGGATTTCACATCCATCGCTGGGAGAAAATAACACAATTGAACAAAAGGCAAGCTGTGTTGCCTCTCACATCCAAATGCTGTTGAGGCAGGCACAGTTGGCTTTCTGAGGCACAGGGATGATTTTATTTCTGAGACATATTCAGATTTTCTGCTTGTCACATATAGTTCTCCCTCTCTCAATAATTGAAAAAACACAAATATGACTGAGAATTTTTGCCTACAAGTTTTAGAACCTGCAACAAGGGCTTGGGAGCAGCATACAGATTTATGACCATACAAAGCAGCAGGTTACCTAGCAACAAATACAATTTTCTATTTGAAAATTGCTTCAGTAGGGTCTAAAATTGAACGATGATTTTAAAAAAAGAAAAAGAAAGAAACATTTTGCCCCAAGAGGTTGTTTTTGCTGAAAGTGGTTTCCTAAGAGAAGATATCTGGTACCAATGTAGGAAATTTAAAGAAGACTGAATAGATTGTAACATATACTGCAAAACACAGTGAGATGCTAACTTTTAATCAATCACTTCCACAAAAGATGTTGCTTCCAGTCAGGAACTACACCTACTAAGACAATAGAACAAATCCTAGACTTTTCACCTTATATCATCACTGTCACAAACGGATTTCTTTGGAATTCCACCTGGACAGATATAACTTATCAAGTTGTCACGCAAGTGTGGCAATGCAATCATGTTACATATTTAAACATGTACATACAGATCATTTAGACCGATAACATTCAGCACATACTTGAAATTCCTGTGATGTGATTGTTGTCCTGGAGTTGCAAATGCCAATCAACAAAATAGAGAAACATTTATTTCCGATACATGAGCAAAACTAAACTATACTCACAAGACCAACACAGTGGGTTTTTGTGCTGTGCTTAAAAGGAACAATTAACTCTATTTCCCTCTGTAACTTGAGTTCCCAAGCCCAGCACTTTCCAGTGTTGTGTCTAGAATATTTTGCTAAAATTTGTAGAGAATAACCACTAAAAGGACAACATTTGCAACTGGGCAAGTATCTATGGAGTTTGCTTCTGTGGAGCTCCATGCCAGATGGAAACACATTGCCATGGAAGTTGCCATGTAGTTGTAACACAGGACTTTGAACTACCTCACCTTTGACACTGAACTAGGAAGCAAAGAAGTTGATAAATAAACAAATGACAAATTGTCTCCTTAAAAACAGACAGTATGGCTCGGGACAGCATCACTTTTTGTTTGGTTGGTTGGTTTTTTTACAGTTTATTTTTTATATACAAGTGCTCCATACCACATGCAGTGGGGCTGAGGCCTCAACTTAGGGTCTCAAGCAGAAGGCTTTTCAAGGGACCCTAGCACTCCCCAAGCACCCCCCTAACGACTCACATCCTGTTCTGCAGGAGCATTCCAACCCAAGAGCCTTGGGCTCATGAGGTTGGCAGTGCGCCGTGCCTCAAAGCAGGGCTAGACACACCTGTGAACCTGCCCCATCAGAAGGAAGGTGAGCTTGAAACCAACAGGGCACCATCGCTTCACGTGTTACTCCTGCACATGCCCTGCATGCCCTGAGATACTGAAAAGGGCCAGGCCATCCAGCGAAGGATGGCTGAGAACAGCGGCAACTCCACATGTACAGGAGCTAGTCCCCTCGCCAAAAATCCTTCCAGGGGCCCAGCCCCACTACCTAGCCCACAGGGGGCGGGAACAGGAACACCACACTTACTTTATCTTTCATGACAGAGGGGGCAGCAGTCGTCGGCTGCTTGGAGCCCTTGTTGAGCTTCTTGCCCGCGCCGTCGCTGCCTCCAACGCCGCTCTCCACTTTGATCAGCCGGTGCTTGGGGGAGATGTACTTCACGTCGGGTGGAGTCGCCGGGCGGCGCTCGCTGTGGCTGCGGAAGAGGTGCGGGGAGCCGGTGGTGGGAGGCGTGGCGCAGCACGACGAGGAGGAGGAGGAGGAGGAAGCCTTGAGGGCTGCCTCACCCAGGTCCTCGGGCGCCGAGTAGTCCGGGCGGCACATGGCGCGCAGCTTGCGCAGGGACGAGCCGGGCCCGCTGTAGGGGTCCTCGAAGTCGCGGTCCTTCTGGGCGCGGTAGGCGCGGAGCAGGTCGCTGGTGTCGTCGCGAAGGCGGCGGCGCGAAAAGCCGGGCGAGGTGTGGTGGTGGAGGTGGAGGTGCGGCGGCCCCTCGGGGCGGGGCGCGCTGCCGGCACCGTTGCGCTTCTCCCGGTAGTCGGGCCGCGGGGGCTGCGGAGGGCTCTTGGTCTTGCTATTGCCCAGGCTGAAGTACTTGTTCAGCCATTT
>VZTA01019625.1:0-44158 GCA_013398855.1 Mohoua ochrocephala
AGTTCCAACCTCCCCACCACAGGTAGGGAATCTTCCTCTAGACCAGATTACTCAGAGCCTCATCCAAGCTGGCCTTCAACACTCCCAGGGATAGGACATCACAACCTCTCTGGACATCTGGTTCCAGTTCCTCACCATCCCCACGGCAGAGAATTTTTTTCTGGTATCTAACCTAAACCTATCCTCCTTCAGCATAAGGCCATTACCCTTTGTCATGTCAGTACAATCCCTCTCCAGCTCTCCTGTAGGCTCCCACTAGGCACTGGAAGGTTGCNCTGGAAGGTTGCTCCAAGATCTCCTTTGAGGCTTCTCCAGGCTGAGCAGCCCCAGCTCTCTGAGCCTGTCTTCATAGGAGAGGTGCTCCAGTCTTGTGATCAAGTTAGCTTGCTCTAGCAGGCCCACATCTCTCTTGCGTTGGAGGCCCCAGAGCTGGATGCAGCCCTCCAGGCAGGTCTCACAAGGGCAGAGCAGAGGGGCAGAATCCCCTCCCTCGGCCTGCTGGCCGTGCTAATTTGGATGCAGTCCAGGATGTGGTTGCTTTCTGGGCTGCCAACACATGTTACCAGGTCATGTTGAGCTTTTTGTCCACCAGCATCTCCAAGTCCTTTTCCCTAGGGCTTCTCTCAATCCATTCTCTGCTCAGTCTCTCTTTTTCCTTGGGATTGTCCCAATACAGGTGCAGGACCTTGCACTTGGCCTTGTTGAACATGAGGTTTACACAGACCTACCTCAAGCCTGACAAGGTCCCCCTGGATGGCATCCCTTCCCTCCAGTGCCTTGACAGGACTACACACCTTGGTGATGCTGGCAAACTTGCCGAGGTTGCCTCAATCCCAGTGTCCATGTCTGGACTAAGTGTTGCAATTGCGTTGTCATCAGTGGTGTAAAGTACCTTAGGAGAGCTAAGGCTTGTCTCTGTTGTGCCCCAGCTGTAGAAGGGACAAATAATTGAAAGCTTTCATGAGGGCAAGGCTTATGCCTTAGCCGTGGAGCTGCTCTTCAGTGCAGCAGCTAAACTGGTTTTGGAGCAGGGCCTTTGTAAAGGGCTGCATGAACGGGTGTTGCACAGCTGTGCTAGGCCGTGTTGCACAGCTGCACGGGCATCTCTGTGCCACGCTGTGCTGCACACTCTTGTCTCAGTTTCAGCACCAGTGTTCAGTATAGTCTAGTACAAAGCAGTATGAGTGGTGGCAAAGTCAAAGGAGAGTTGTCAGAGGTAGAGATCAAACCTTCTGGATGGCACAGGATCAGACTCAGCTGCCTGAGCTGCTGCACCACAGCCACTGCAGAGTTAGAAATCTTTGTGTGTTCACCCAGTCACTAAAGGGAGCCAGGGACCAATGCTGTGCCATCAAGCATTGTGTTTGTTTTCTGCCGTACACTCAAGATTTCAGTTTTATAACTTACTATTTTGTCAGTATCCCTGCCAATGTCATCTTCCTTCGAGGTTCTTTGGAAAGACTTGCAAGAGAGCGGATACTTATATTGTGCTTAGTGTTATTTTTAAATAGAAGAGAGAAACTTATGCTATGTCTAGTTTTACACTTTAATTAGCAAACACAACAAATACTACATCTTTAATTTTTAAAAATGGTTTGTGAAGAATGGCATATTACAACTGTGCCGTGCATATGGTCTCTGTGAATCTTAGCTTGCTGACAGCTGTGTGAGTTGTGGTTTTCGCTTCATGTACTGCATTGCTTTCATCTCACAAAGAAGCAAACCCCGATTTTCTCTATGGAAAATAATTAGTAAACTATTATGGTCTAGCATTATAATAAATTAGGTTCAGGCTTAATTTGAAACTATTGGAAGACATTCTTAAGAATCCCACTAATTTTAGTTTAGAGTGCCATGCTGATATTCACCCAATCTTCTTGTACTTCTGTAGATTTATTATCTATTCAGCAAAACTTTTCTGTTTATTTCCCAACTACAAACATAAAAACTAGAAGGACTACATAATCCTTCAACTTTTTTTTCCTACTCAATTTCTCCAAGTTATTTTTTCACAGCAACCAGAGCAAGAAAAATAATTGCTTACAATAATTATGCCACCATTATTATTGTCTAATGAGAACCCCATTTTAAAAAAGCATTATTTCAGCTCTTTGAGTCATACTTTTGTTCCCATGCATTCACTTCTAAGTCCTACTTTTGTATTTGTTTTCTGGAAATTTTGGTGAAAAATTATCAAAGTAATATTATTCAAATGCTTATTCACATAATTATTAGCTTTTAGGTTAACATAATCTTTACTTATGTAAGGGACTAGTTATTTAAGCTGTTACCAGTAGCTGCAGCATTAGGCCAGTAGGCCAGTAATTATTTATAACTTAAATCCGTTTATCCTGAAAAACCCTGAATAGGCCATCTGTCATGGTTTTCTACTGGCAGAGGTCAGATTGTAAGTCATGATCTTCACAATTTCTACTAGAAGGGGGCAGTATGAAAAAGAGTTACTTGCAATAGTATATTCCAGTTAGTTTAGTGGTGAAGAACTATTTAATGGGCTTATTTAATCTTTATTAAAAAGGATTCCAAATTTTCTCCTTTGGTAAATCTGTCACAAGTTTTCGTTACACATTTGGCTTTTCTGTCAACTTATTCAGTGGTATACCCTTGATGACAACAAAGGTCTTCCTCAAAATATATAGCAGAATTTTCTTTATTATAATGCATGCAACTTAACTGCAGTAAGTGTTTTAAGTACCTTCCAAGAGAATATCAAATTTCACCTTCTAACTAATTTCAGGTCTGTAGCTTTTAGAAGGAAGTAGCTTCACCTCAGTTTCCAGAGGTGATCCTGACTTTTCTACTAACTAGCATTCAAATTAACTATTTCATGATATCGATCAATCACAGAATACCTACTGATTCGTATTGGTGGAGATGGCTGCAATTCTCATTAATCACAGAATGGTTTGGGTTGGAAGGGACCTTAAAGATCATCTAGATCCAACCCAACTGCCATGGGCAGGGACACCTTCCACTAGACCAGGTTGCTCAGAGCCCCATCCAACCTGGCCTTGAGCACTTCCAGGGCTGGGGCATCTGCAGCTTATCTGGTAAACCTGGTCCAGTGCCTCACCACCCTCACAGTAAAGAATTCCTCCTAATATCTAATTTAAACCTACTCTCGTTCAGTTTGAAGCTATTCTGCCTTGTCCTGTGACTACGTGTACTTGTAAAAAAACCCTCTCCGTTTTTCTTATAGGCTCCCTTCAGGTACTGGAAGGCTGCAGTTCGGTCACTCTAATCAGGAGTAAATTTCTTGCAAACACTGATTATTAAAAATAAGCATTAGCTACTTGCAGCCAGAAACCAATTCAACATATAAAATCATATACTAGAATATGAAGGCAAATGACTAACGCTAACGATGGCTGATGTTACCCTAAAAGAGATTCTGAAAACTATCTGAAATGAGGTAAGAAAAATTTAAAAGAGCAGCAAAGATAAAGTAGCAGTGGCCCGTCCTGCCCTGGAGCTGTTACAGATTGTGTTGCAAGGAGCAATGATATCTAAGCAAGAGGATAAGCCCTTCTTTCCAGCAGTGATTACCACTGTCTAGTGTGGGTTCTACATGGCTGACCTATCACAGGAGCAGTATCTGAACTGCTCACAAGCGAGAGCTTTCTATGTTTAGGGTTGTCAGCAGAAGTTGGTTTATGACTGCCCAGAACTTTGTATTTGATAGAACTTCTGTTAAAAATGCTTCTCTGACAAAGGGGAGATACTTCTTCTGTTGGACCAAGCATGGTCTTAAGCACATTTTGACGTGTGTACTTCTGGTACTTCAATGAAATCTGATTTCCTCTTTGTTCTTAAAAGCTAATTTAAATTCAGTGTTAATTATCTATCCTTTGATACAATGGTGTTTAATGCTTAAATTATGTCTTTCAGGTATTTAACCTTTATTGGGCTTTAAAAAAAAGTTACGTCTGTCTTTGTCTTCTAATTGTATTTCAGTAGTGAGCTCTGCCTGATTCAAAGTGGATTTGATTTTAAAACATAAATATACCCTTCCTCTTCTGTAAATAAACCACATGAGAATGGGAAGAAACATTTAGAAATAACTTTTAATTTTGCATAAGCAGAACAAAGTGCATTAAAGACTTTCTGTAACTTCTTATGCCCTGTTCGTTTGGATAATTGCATGCATTACTTCATGAGGTAGTTAATGCTTTAGCTTCATGTGGGTTTTTTGCATGTTAACATTTTCTGCTATTTCTATAGCTTCCCTGAAGAGTTTTCATCTGCCAAGTTCTGGGTATGGTATACCAGGTTCATTTACCAATCATGTCTTTATGGTTGATTGAAGCTGCTTGGCAGTCATGTATGGCTAAATATATGCAAACTCACAAAGCAAAAACATGTACTTCATTCTTTTTCTCAATTCCATGTTCATATCAAGGCTGTTCTCCTTTCTACTTGGGGGTCTGATGGATGCATCTGGAATTTACATGGAGAGGTCCTGAGAGAGGGGTTAGGCACCCTTTCATTGCTCACCTGTAGCAGGAGCACATGCAGTTGCATTGCTTTTTGAAGATCTGAGGAAAATTCAATGGAGATGTTTAACCTTGGATGAGCAAAGCATTCCCAGGAGGAGTAGCTGTGATATTAACTGCAAGAACCTTTTAGAAAGCAAAGTCATATTTGAGGATGGAATATAGGTTGCTTATGAAAGTAGTTCAAAAACCTCTGCTTCAACAAATACAGATTTGGCAGTATCTACGTGTATAAAAGTTGAGGGGTTTTAAAACATTAAATCAGTTGCCATAAATATATATTTCTCAACATTTTCTTCTCGAAGTCTTCACAAATGTAAAATGGCGTAATTACAATGCTAAAAATTTACCATGGGGAAAAAGCCCTACTGGGTTTTTTCTAAAGAGCCTCGAGTGATTTAAAATTGCCTTCTGCTTTACAAAAGAGATACTCTTCCTTGGGGAGGAAAAAAACCAAGTGTGAGCCGAGTATGAAGGTAAACATACCCCAAAATTTTAAATCTTTAGTAGCCCAGAAGACTATTTTCTTTGAAAACTTTTAAAGATTTCTTGTCATGCTTTGGGCATAGTAGTTATGGAGTGGTTAAACAAAGCAATATTAGGTGCAATAATTTTTGTACCAGTCATCTTAAATTTAGTTCTTTTCAATGCTTTAACTGGTTGAAGTAATAAGTGAAATTTGCATCCTTCATTGCGACAAAAAAGAATCAAAGTCTCAAAGGACTAAGGACAACTTAAAATACATATTAGTAGTATAAGAGAAAAGAACAAATCAACAAAGGCTGGATTTAGTTGGAAATAACTACATGGTTAATTATGGTACAGGACCATCAAAGTAATTTCTGAAAATTGATTCGATAATATAGGTATTAATTTAAGAATATGCTGTAGTTGACAGTTTGCAAACTTAAACTGTAAGTTCTAGAAAATTTGGTTATAATTTCTAATACTCTAGAGAGGGGCACTGATTCTGTGATGATGGTTTGAAAGAGCTGCATAGCTAAGTTAAATGACAACTCTGTGTTTTCTTTACAGGTAGGGAACGGCATTTAGATGCACGTAATTGGATTTACTCTTCTGGTAGAGCCCTAGAAGCACTTCTGAAAACAGGCATTAATGAACATAACATGTTTATTAATTCAGAATCGTACATACACTTAATGTGGAGGTGTTTGATTGTGTATGTCCAGTAGTTATACCAGAAAGCTGGTACCAGTACGGTCTTGATTGGTAACATCATTCTAGGTGTCAACTTAGTAATTTTTGGGCATGTATGCTTGTTTTCTGTTGGTCTCTGCACTGTTTCTAATGAGTCTAGAACATTAGGTATTTTATTAGGTATTATATGGGTATTTTAGTTGATTACTGCAGCTATCAGTCAGGAAGACAAGACTTCTCTAGCTTGATGGCCTTTCATGCTGTTTTAATTCAATGCTGGACTCATGAAATTATTCCTCTGTTTGGAGGGGCAGAAGGAACTCAGCACTTCTGATGATAAGAAGTGTTACAGGTAGTCATCACGTTTGTATGTGGAAAGTAATTTTTTTCCACCTGACTTGACAGAACTGCCAGTGAACCACCACAGCACTGAGATATTACTGGACTTTTACAGCTGTTGACACAATCACATATATTCTAATATGAATTTACTTTTTTTTTTTAAATATAGAAGTAATTTTAAAACCTGAGGTTGAGCTTGTTATTTGTAGAAAGTTTTAGTGTCATTACGTTATGCCATGGCTACACTGAATTGTCCTTGTGAAACACAGCAGCCACGGGATAATGACTGGCTGGTTAAGAAAAGCCAGTGGCTCACTTGTGACAGAAATAGCAGAAGCTATCAGAGACTTCTGCATCCAGCCCATCAAATCGTGTTTTTATTCAAATTAGAATAATTGATTAGAAGTCACAGCTTGATAAGATTCAGACAAGAGATACACAATGAATAACAGTGACTGTATTTCTCTTAGCAGAGCTCAGCATTGAAGGCTGTTTGTATTTTGGTATTCCTGTAGTTCCACTCCTGGAATATTTTGATGGTCTGCCAAATCATGCAGTGTATTCAGTTGGCTGGACAACTACCATCACTTTGATTGCTGTTGGGAATCTTTGAATATAGAACAAAACTTAGCTTAGATAAAGAACGGTGTGTTTGTTCAATTTCCTGCTGTTCTGTGATAGCAGTTAGATTCTGGTGAGGACTGAAAAAGCACAACCTTCTCATGTACTTCATCTTAAAGCAGACTTTGTTGAGGTCTTTGTTACCTGAATCTGATTGTGCTCCTGAATTAAGCTTATAGATTCTTTTCTCTTGCTAGATTAATGCTAGATTAATATCACACTTTTTAGAGATATGATGCTTCTATTTCATACAACTGGCTAGTTTTTAATACATCATTCTTAACTAAACCCCTTTATTTTTAGCATTGATATTGTGCAAGATGAACAGTAATTACGTGTCCCTTTGCTTGGCTAAATTATAAGTAAAAATTTTCTCCCATAAAAAATACGAATAAAGTAATTCTTCTATGTTTTTTAACAAATCTATGGAGGACGAATTAAGATTATTTTCAGGAAGTTTATTTGTGGTGGTGGTTCTTCAGGTGTATGAGCAAGAGCAAAGTTCTTCTTTCAGTTATGACCTGAACAGTGGTAGTCATTTTGATTGCTCAGGGCAAAAAAAGAATTGCAAACATTCCAAAGGGTTCTGCACACCAAGAAGACCAGAACAGGACTGTAACTATATTCAGATGATTCCTTTTCTTCACAGGTACAGGCAGTATAGAAGGGATTGATTGATAACTTACTCAGCATGTTTTTGTATCTCATTTTAGATTTCAAGAGACCGAAAAATTGTAACAATCGATTAATCTGTAGTCTCACTCACCTAATCATCTCCAGTGCAATAAAGCCAAGGCTAATTTCCATTTATTCCTATCAGTTCCATGAGGTTGTGTGGGGAATAGAGCTTTGTGCGTTTCATACTTTGAAAACTATGTATTAATGTTTAAGTGTGGAAATGGTAGAGCTGTAGTTATTCAGCAAGAGGTTATAGTTTTTCAGACTCAGAACCTGGGAAAATGAAATCTGTTGTAAATATATGCGTAATTTGTGTCCTGCATGGAGATGTGTTGCAGAAAAAATAAACCTCTGTTACAAGTGCATAATATTCAATGATGCTCCCATGCAAGGTCTTTGGCATTATTGTATTTATGTTCCAGTTTTATTCAGTCTAGTGCTACCCTTGTTTGGAGTACTAGGCACTCAATCTGGTAGGTTAATCTTTCTGTTTATTGTTTTTCATTATATTTGAGATGTGGCTACAGAAAACCACATCTTAAATTACAGTATGTTATAAACAACAAGATTAGAAATTGCTTCAGATGTTGAGGAGAATAAAATAGCTCAAATTTGTAATTAATTAGAAAAGTTTTGCACTCAATACCTCCGTTACCAATTTCAATTGGGAAAAAACAGATTGTGAAATTTTAAACATGTTTACGAAGGTTTCTTACACTTAATAGTACACTTTACTTGTGCTGCATTTCCAGAGTGTGGGAGCGTTACTTAAAAGGTATTTTGTTATTGTTACCAACCAGAAGTAAATTCAGAGGCAATTTGCAGTTGGCACATAGCATTTATTGCTGGTGTGTGTACATTACTTTTTGCTGTTTATAACACATCCCAGTGTAGCACTTCAGGATGAGCCAGGTATTCTGGAGTGTCTGGGCATGGGTACATACAGGTTTGCGTGTTTTCACACTGTTTATTTGTATCTAGCATCTCCTACTGCTTTAGGGCTATTTCTACTTGTTTCAGTGAATGTGGGGGTTTGTATCCAAATGCTGTGTGGTTTTTGGGATGGTGCTAGTCTCAGAGGTACTCTGTAATAAAATCCCTTTAAAATAACACTTTTAAAATTAAAGTTACAACTTGAGAAAGATTTAATGTGGAGAGAAGGCACTGTATTTGCTGACACTGAAATAGTACTAATGCATGTAAGGTGTGCTGAAAGTGCATGTATCTTTTCTAGCCTCTATGCTTTAACACTTTGGAATACTTTAGAAAAACATGTTCTTTCAAAAATATGTATATTAACTTGTTCAGATATAACTTAAAAAGCTGTTTTTAAAGGCATGCATCCAGAGACATGCACACAATGAATTCAAAGTGTCAATGTTTCAGGGAATCTAAATTATTTTCAGAATTTCAGAAATTGAGAAGGGATAAGTGGAAGGAGAAAATGTTGGGCTGGTGCCAAGCGATAGCTCGTAACCCTCACAGACTTCCAAACAGCACAAGAACACCCGAGGTCTCAGGTGATGCTTCACATAACTCTACTTTGGTGAGTGAAAAGTTGCATTTCGTGACGGTGGCATGCTCAGATGAACTTGAGAGGTGTTAAATTTATTTTTGAAGTTGTGCTGTTTGCCATTGCTTGCATTTCTTCCGTGTGCGAAACCCTTTGATATGGCAGCTGTTTACTCTTTCCGTTTGCTTTTTTTCGTCTTTTATGTCATGCGTGGTTCGTTCTGACTTGCATGCCGTGTCTATAAGTCAGTATTGATGTTTTGTGAGTGGTAAAGTCTTTAAGCAGGAGATGACCGAATATGGATCACTTACATTCTTTGTGATCTTAATCAGTGCAGTGGCATTTGGTCCCTGATGAGTACAGCTGGACATTATCTAAAGGCACTTCATTTGCTCTTTGTTCCTGCCAGTAACAGGAACAAAGTATCATGTGTCTAAACTTGTGTTAGACAGCTGGATTTTAAGATTATCTTCATATATTAAACATGCTGTTGCAAGAGATGGTTGAGTTTCTGCATGCAAAGCTGTTGATAGTAAATGTTCAGGCATTATAAAGTCCACAATTTACATGGTGGAGTTAAAATGTATCATATAGAATTGAATTAAGTTACTCATTGATAAGAATTTTAATCCTCCAGTTTTTGTTCATTGGAATAGAGCCATTTACATCAGTAGACCTGGCCAGGTGAGTAAGAACTGGTACTTGTATGTAAAGGCTTCCAACTGCCCCGTCTCCAAGAGCAAAAATTGTCTCCTTGTCTGCTTGTTTTAATTCAACTGACATTTTCAGGCTACAGCAAGACTGAATATTTGAAACATATTGAGTTCAATATGCCTGCTCCAATTTCATTAATGAGTGTTAAATAGACACTATATTTCCCTATCCTAAGAAACATGAGTGATCCAGAAATACTGCCCTGCAGTTGTTGAAACATGGACAGGATCTAAGCTAAAAGGTGAATAATTGTTCCCAACCACCGAGGAAATGTGGTTGTCCAAATGAAGAGACAGTGGCCTGCTTGAAAGCTGTTGAAGTTTTGGTGAAATAAAGCCCCTACTTAATGTGGCAAAATTATCGTGTTCAGTGGTAAATTACATAGAATGTAAGTTTCTGCTACAGAAGAGAACACAAAAAGGCAGCATTAAGAGCTGCACATTTTATAGTTTATTATATATCTTAGATTATTGTTATAGATCACTTTCATCTAGACTACTTTCAGACAAATAAAAGGAAATTAAAAATCAGTGAGTCTATGAAAAAAGATGTCAAGATGTATTATCCCCACATTTAATTACTACTGCTATTTCATTTTTAAGTTTTATTTAATTGCTTTTACTATTTAGGTATTAATAGTAATAGGAGGTAGCTATTAAGGAGTTGAGATATGTGGAAATTTGCATATTTTGATTTCTGCTTGACTGCTAGTCAACATTTAATTTGGTTTGATATTTATGAGGTAAGCATTTCAATCTACCAGATGGGATTTAGAAATGATAAACTGGAAGTACAGTTCAGAACTGGTGAATCCATAGACTTGGCATCTTTTAACCTTATTAATATTAAAACTTGTTCAAAAATAAGCTTGCGTGTAGACTGCTGCTTAGTTGATGAAGTGTGTAAGAAAGCCAGAGGAAAAAACTACTGGGGAAGACACTGTGTGTCATTTAATATCATGATTGGCTGTAGAACAATAATCTTCACAACAGGAAATAAAGCAATAATGTCTCATGAGGCCTGCCAAGCTTTTCTTTTCATTTTCTTTGCCTCCTGCTCTCTCAACCATGACTTTTTCTATCCCTCGCTTCTGAAGAAAATGATATTCGGTATAAGCTTTTGTTGGCGATGTCTTTCCAACTGCAGGCTGTCGACTGAAAATCGTAATTTCACATGCGAACATTTTTAATCTGAAATTTTGTTTCAAATCAATTTTGATTTTGCTTAGTAGTCTTTGCCTTTCAATACTGAAAAATTTTCTGGCTGGTCTTGAGTGACGATACAGATTTTAGCACTGGAAAGTGAAAAATAACGTAACAGCAGAAAGTAAAGAATATGGCGAATTATTTGTTCAAAGTGTACAAAGCCACTTCAAGCCCCTTCTGTCTGAATTACACTTCATTTTTCAGTCCATTGCAGTTCCTCTGTGGACCTGATTCCCTTAGTATGGGTTTATTTGGTCAGTCTTGTTTCCACAGTTATGGTATGAAGACGCAGCTTTTTGCTTCCTTATTCTGTAGGTGACAGGTCTGGGTTTGGAAGGAAGCAAAGCAGACTGTCTTTTTTTTATCTCTGCCATATACCTTTCGTGTGCACTTCTGATTCAGCAGGATGTCTTCTTTATTTCAGAACTTCAGCTGAGGTGTTAAAAGATGCTTTTCCATTTAAAACTAAACCCCAAAGTGGGCATCTCACAATGCCACTTTTCCAAAGGAAAATGATCTGAAAATTGCCAGCAAGTCTCATTAATTTTTCACAGAATCCTAGGATACCAGGATGGAAGGAATCTCGAGGATCATCTGATCCAACCTTTCTTGGCATAAGCACCATACAGACAAGATGGCACAGCACCCTGTCCTGCTCAATCCTAAAAATATCCAGTGTTGGGGAATCCAGCACCTTCGCCTTGGAGATTGTTTCAATGGCTCATTGTTCTCATTGCAAAACATTTTCCTCTTGTGTCTAATCAGAGTGTGCCCAGAGTGTGCTCAGCTTGTACCCATTACTTCTTGTCTTTTCCTTGTAACTCCTTGTAAAAAGGGAGTCTTCATCTTCTTTGTAGCCAGCCTTGAAATACTGGAACATGATGATAAGGTCTCCCCTGAGCTTTCCTTCCTCAAGGCTGAACAAACCCAGTTCTCTCAGCCTTTCCTCATGTGGCAGGCTTCCCAGTCCATTTTTGTGAAAAGAAGTATTTTTCTCTCTTTGTGAAAAAAAGAAGGAAGCTTATGGAGCAGGAAGCAGGTTATGATCATTAAGAAATTGCTTTTTTCATTAAGCAATTAAATGGAATACTGAACAGCAGTGGAGGAAAAAATACAAAAGAAGTAAGCTCATGAAAACGTTGGAATGTATTTAAAGAGTTTAATAAAATCAGTTGCACCATTTCATTTTACTGATTGTTAAGATGTCCTAGCTTCATCAAAATCAAATAAATTCTGAAATATTTTAGCAAAACTCAGCTAAGGATTCTAGGCAACATTTTTCCGTTGTTGTTTTCCCCTTAATTATAATAAGATCCCCAAGCTTTATCACCTTAGTCTACCTTATTTGAAGATAAACTTTGAAGATGAACTTTGTATTCAGTTTTAGGTGGAACTCTAGCTTCTTGGTTCTGAGCATACTTTAAAAATTTTGAATCATTCTATCATCAAAGGAGGCATAAGTTCTCAAAAAATGAAACAATAGTTTAATATTGCAGTTTATTGGATTTGGGGGTTTGTACTGATAGTTTTATATTCATAGTGAGTAAACCTTTTTTTTATTCTCAAAACAATTTCATATCGTCAATTAACTTGGTGTAGTGGAACATAAAGCTGGAATTGACTTTGCTTCTCTGATACCTAGAAATCATCTCTTTTTCAAGCTAAATTTATTATCAGTTTGTTTCTGTATACATTGTTTCTAAACTTTGAAGGTTCGTCCCTTGTAATGTTCATCATATTTTGAGAGACCTGTAATACAACTTATCAACTTTACTTTCCCTTTTCATCATAGTTTCCATGTTCCTATGAGTGCCTTAAAAGGTCTTGTCTATTCCTGCTCCATTTTGAACAGGAGTGACCAGTTGTACACCGTATTTCAGATCAAGCTTTCTGTTCCTAACAATTGTAACATTGTTGCCTGTCCGGTAGCACATTTATCATAGTTTATAGATTTAGAATCACTCTATTGATACTTTTTTGTAGCTGCTTTTTTAGTTTTGAGACCAAAACTCTAGACTATGTTGTTTTTTGATACATGAAGGCTGTATCAATTCAAATTATTAATGCTCTTCTATCCTTTTCTGTTCACCAGGCAATATGCAAATTCATATCTTTTTGATTTTTCCCTTTCTCTGTTATTTTCTAGAGTTGAGGAAGGAATAGTAATGTTTTTTCCTTTACTTGAAAAGACTCTAGATCTTGAAAGCTCATAATTTTGTGCAATAGTATTTGCAGGATTTTTATCTTCTGAAAAGATAATGGATATAATTGAAAATGAGAAATTTAAAATTATTTCTTCATTAATCACTCTGTGCTGACAGTACCTGTTTATACTGTGATTCTATGAGCATATGTGTATGTGGTGAGTTCAAATGATTTTGATGGGAATACATAAATATGTATTAACACTGATTAAGCAATTTGCCTAGAAGTTATTATTTGTCTGACTACCTTTGCACAGTGTCTAGTGTTTCTCTGGGCCCTAATTCAAAACTTGAGCACTATTATAATCTGCATACTTAGTGCTGAATTGTAGTCATTAGTATAAACCACTTTTCCCCACTGTATTCCCAACCAGGAGTATAGGTGAATATATGTGGAAGCATAGTCAGGTGAGTAACTAGATAATTTGTGTTTCTACATGCAAATGCAGTGTAGAAGTCATGGCAAGCATGATCAAGCATCTAATTTAACTCCAAGGAAGGATGTTTTTTTTTAATGCGAGTGAATGCATCTGCTTCTCCAAGAGAAAGTAAAATAAGATTATGAATGATCTGTTGGATATAGGTAGATCCCAGGCTGCCACATCTGATTTTTGACTGAGCGAGCTAATAGATGATTTCTTCTGAATTATCTCCTTATTTGTATAACTATTAAGTAGATTTTATGAATGAGGCTGCAGAACTAGCTAGGAAATCCGCAATACCTTACCTACAAAATTCTCTATAGGCAGTGGTTTTAAAAATGTAGTAGTCAAACAATGTGTAGCTGTGAGTGAAACTGTGGAAGAGAGAGATTATACAGAGAAATGTAATTTCAAAAGGTGCAGAATTATTCACCAGTATAACAAATTTTATGATTTCCCTAAGTATCTCCTCACGTTAAAGTGATGGAAACTGTTCCTTGTTCTGTAGGTGTTCCACATCCTTCTGCACAATGCAGCATGCTGCCCAACTGGACAATTGTTTTAACTGTGTATTACTTTCCAATTTATGGGATCAGCCTAAGCTGTCAGTGGCCTCAGGAGCCATGCCACCCCAGGCCAATCTTGTTGATTTTCCTTATATTTAAAGCCAATTAGCAGTTGTAACCTTGGTTACCATCCCCTTCTACCTTCTCAACATGAATGTGTTAATAAGGCTGTAAAGTTGTTAAGAGCTCATTTGTGTTCCTTTTCTATGCATACAGAAACAATTAGAGCAGGGTAGATGTAGGCCAAAGCTTTTGGGTAACTCTCCCCCAGTGTCATTAAATTATTTAAGGGCGAGGCAGATATGGTGAAGTTTTTACTTGTTTGACCAGTGATTTCAGGTAGACTTCCCCCGTGGCAGGCTTAAAATGACAGTTCTCGCTTAAAGAATTTTTATTTTGCTTTTTCTGACCAAAAATGGAAACAGAAAATTAATATTACTTTGGATTTGTATACACAAAAATAACTTAAATATCGGAGAAAAAAAAACCTTATCTGAATTCTGTATTCAATAAGGGAATAAGGTTTTATTGTTGTTATTATTATTAATATTATTATTATTGTTATTATTATGCTGTCATGTTTTATTTAGTGTTATAACTCAAATTATATTTAAGTTTTTTAGCTGTTAGGTTTCTGCATTTATTATCAGTGAAATTTGCAAGAAAACATTTTTCTCTAGATAAAATTACTATAAGAAGTCATTGAAATAATATATGTGTTAAATGTCTCTGTAACAGGAATAGGTTGTATTCAACCCTTTATTTTCCCCAGAATATTTCATGCATCTTGTGTCTCACAGCAACATGTGCTCACAAGATTGATTCAAATCTATTTCATATAAATTATTCATTATTTGTTTCTTTTTTGTGTAATTGAAGACCTCATTAATCTTTCACTTAGGGAAAAGGAGCATCATTTCAATGTAGAATTTAACACCTATTAATTTTTTTAGTTTTGAAGAGGAGAGAGGGTCTGACTACATTAGACTTGTTCACGTAACTTTTGACTGAAAGTTCAAGAAATTATTTTTCTAGCAATTTTTTATATATTCATAAAAATCTTATATTTAGTTTAAAGTATGTAAAACTCCAGGTTATGTGATATAGGGTTACAGATACTGAAACGAAGAGGGAATTGCCAGATCACCATTTAGTTTCTATCTGGCAAATGAGTTCTTGAAAATGAGAAAATCAGACAGGGCCAAGTAATTAACCTAAGTTTTTTATAAGGTGAAATGGGTTATTCTCATTCTAGCTCAGCGAAGCCTTCAGTTCCATCGTTAACTGAACACGTACACTGTAGTGGGGAAATCAAGATGATAGGAAGCATCAAAGAAATGTCTCTGCTCATTCATTTATTGCCAGAGTAATACCAGCAAGCAAAGCTATGAAAGCATATCTTGTTAAAAAAGAAAAAAAAAAAGGTAAAAAGGTAGTGGTAGAAGATGATAATGCAACTTAATCTTGTTAAAAATCTCAAGGTAATACTAAATGTTGAAGTTAAATTGCAAGTTTACTTATATTCCCATTCCTGAGGCTCCCTAATTTTTTTATGGTATTTTGCTGTCCAATACTACTTGAATTATGAGATCCAGGAACAGTTTAAGGATAAGCTCTCTACTGTGCTGACTACTGCAGTTTGTGTAACTCAGTCCTGTAAACAGAAATATGTATGCATAATTTGTTTAAATATTCTATACTGATACCATTTGCATGCTTGCAAATATGTGAATATGTGCATGTAAGTTTGTGTAGTGTGTGTATATATAGATATATTTCAACCCTGCTGGTTTAAATTGTACCTAATCATGTAAGTTTGTGCAGTTTCTGCAGCAGGATTCATTCTCACTCTGAAGTGGTTTGCCAAGTAATGATTACTGCCAAATATATTCCAAAATATATTCTGAAGAGGAAAATAGGGTTTTACGTGCGCACCTACAAGCCATTTCATGCAATCATATAAGCACATAAGTTTTGTTACAGACAGGGGTGGAAGAAGAAGAAAGTAGTAAAGCTACAGGGAGCTGTGTATCTCCCTAGGTGCACCCCATAATGTGTTCTTCTGCTTTGCTATCCTCAGTAAAAGTCTTCCCAACACTACAAATGATTTGGTGTTGGTTTTGTGTCCTAGGAGGCTACGCGGTGCAGCACATCCCTGCAGCTGTTCTTCCACTGCAATGCTGTGCCAAAGTGTCGTGGAGCCATTTCAGCACACGTTCAGCTCCGTGTTCCACCCGGGCTGTGGGCTGGTTTTCCTGCGGATAATGAGCCTGCACCTATCAGGGCTGTCATGTGAGCACCTAGCCTGGGTAGAGACAGCTTGAGTCCTCATTGCAGCTCTCTGTCATTCTTCCTTTTATCTAATAGAGGCATCTGTAGCATAGAAGATTAAATAGGACCTCTTGAAATCCGCAGCACGTATGATTTTCCCTTTTTATATGATTTTGATGGAGGACTGAGGTGGAAAAGGGTCTGGGGAGATAATCAGACCTTCAAATAAAAGATAACCTTTATAAGCGGATTCTTCCAAAAATACGCTCTGGGAAGTCTCTGAAATCTAATGTCTCTGTTTTGTAGTTGTCAGTGTCACTGATTACTTCCCATTGCAGCTGGAATTGTGGTGTCCCCTTTAAACAAAATACAGCAACAGAAAGTGCTGGAGCAGAAAAGGAGTCATAATTATTGTGTAGGTTAAAGCAGCGACTTGTGTTGTATGTAACTTCCATGTAACTTTGTGAAAGTAATTTCTACTATATTATCTCAGCCTCATTAATGTGAACTAATGAACACTTGGGATGAAATTTCACTTAAAATTATAAGGTGCTTAAATCCTCTAGAGACTGAAGTGTTAGACTTATCCTGGTTGATAGTGGAAGGATTAAATAACTTTGGATAATTAATACAAGGAAGGAGGAGAAAATATAGCAGAAGACCTAGTTTTTTTTCTCAAGATGAATCAACAGGCAGGCTGCGGATTACTGTTTGTTCCGCAGGAGGTGGAGATAACTGCCTGAACCAGGCACCCTGCTGCAATTTCAGAGGTGTTAGTTCAAATCTTTGTCTTGGAAATGCCAGTCCTGTCAATTTCATTACGATGGCTACGTGGTCAAAGATGGCCATGTGTGGATACTGACCATAGCACTTGTGTTGACTCTGCTGACTGAGAAAGAAAACTGCTTGTGACCTCGTTAGGCTAATTTCATCTGGGGTTAATCTGTTATTCCCTCCCCCTTGCCCTTTCATAAAGTATGAGATGGGAGTAATAGGATAAGGTTAAGAAGGGGAAATTTAAACTGAAGGTGAAGAGCATAATCTTGCCAATAACGTGTCTTAGGATGCTATGTGATTTTGTGTTGGGGGATGCAGGAATCCCATGTCTGTGATCCTTGAATTTGGAATGGAAATGGAAATATTTGCTATGATATTTTCGTTAGCTTTTTTCCTGTCTCTGGTTTTCTGTGCATGTAGGTTTTTTTCCTCTTTTTAAAGGAAATACACCCTAGCTTTTCTTGCCCTACTAATTTTTTAGAAAAAATCAGTGGTATGAAAGGTACAACTTCTGTACTAGCTCAGGTGACTATGATTTGTCTGATAACTAAGCACTGTTTAGATAGAGGTGTTTGGATTTCATCCTTTGCGAAGATCTATTTTTTCTGCTAAAGTGTCTGTTTTCTATTTCTGTGCCCGATATTTCAATTTTTTTCTCTTTTTCAATCTGCATTGACACTGACAGTATTTACTTCTTAACCCTGTAGGCTGCAGTTTATGTAACTGAGGTATTGTTTTTTATAAGGTATTTTAAATAGCCCACATTACAGTAAGAAGAGAGGCACCAACTGTAGCTTTGCTTTCAGCATTTTTATACCCAAATGTTAAACACTAGTTCTCTTTCATGATGGATAGGGAGAAAAAAAAAGTGATTTTTTTTTTTCTTGTGACAGTTTTAACTGTTCTGTTGTTTTGGAGAAACAGAATTTTATGACGTACAGCATAATCATGATCTGACAGAAAAAGATGAAAAAAGCATGACAAAAATTGATTTAATAGATGTATTGATATTACAAAGAGGAGGTCTTGTTTTCCATTTATTTTCTACTTATGAATAAATGATGCAGTTAAATTTTGAGAAGTGTTTGTTATTGTTAGCTTTAATATGGTATTTATTTCATGTAAAAGAATCATGTTTCAAATTGCAGTGGGATATGCTCACGTGTGTATTCTGCACTTGTATTATTCAGGCTGTAAATGCCACATTCTAGCAGTATGTAAATGTGATAATAAATGTATTTGGAGTTTTATTACTAAATTGGAATACTGCACCTTTTTTCTCTGCCGTGAGAGAGAAGAAAGATCTTCATCCTACACATATGTTGGATTTCTTTCATTTAGAGTTATGGAATCATTTGGGTTGGAAAAGACCTATAAGGTCATCGAATCCAACCATAAACCTAACGCTGCTAAAATGGAACATTTTCCAAAACAACTAACTTTCCTGTCAATGTGAGCTATTCTTCTTCTTTGATACTTTCTAAGATACTAAAAAGTAGTCCTGGAAAGACTTTGGTTTTATTTGTTTTAAGGTTAGGATTCTAAAATGTGTATGGAAAAACCACATTATAATTTCTTTTTTGAAAATGTAGTTGGCTATAAAATATTTGAATTGAAAATGACAGATAATGTCGTTTTTCTATGAATTTGTATTCCTTCCACAGAAATCAATTTGGTAGCTTAGAGAAATTTTGCCTCCTCCCTTTGTTTCCCATGTTAAAGAAAGGAAAAAAAAAAAGGTCAAAAATATGAAGGAACAAATACTGGGAAAAACAATAAGATTGAAGGACGTAAAAGATTGTATTAATTCCATGCGATCCCATTTTACTCTTCCTGCATATGATTTGGTTCCTCACGTTGTCCTGAGTCCCAGAGAAGAACCTGTTGTAGGGCTATCTTTACTGTCGGTCAGTCCATAAGTGGCATTTTTGGTATAACCATTGGAAGAAATATGTGAGGGAAATATGTAAATAAGGGGAAAAGGTGTATTGTGGAAGAAAAAGTGCTTGTGGAAAAAGCTCGTTTGCTGTGCAGGCCATTAATTTGAACCTGTGTTCTCCCTAGACAAAGAACCCCCCCAAACAAGCAAGCAAAAGGAAAATCCTCAAACCTGCAATATCTGCATACTTGTTATTCCTTGTGTTTCATGGAGTACAGGCTCTCACTCATGGAAGTTTGAAGGCAGGCAGAGTAAACTTACGTGTAGTGAAGTTTACGGTGATGAGATCATTGGGCGGAGGTGCGTTGGTGCTGCTCCATCTGATGGCAAACTCACGGCAGATGAAGGCTCCGGCAGCAGTGCAGGTGCTTCCCAGGGCTCCCAAGGTGCTCTGTGGGTGGTGTGGCGCATCAAAACTGTGTGCTCAGGCTTCATGTTTAGTGAGGAAATATTTTACCTATTTGATGCTGAAATAATTGAATTAATTTTTGGATTATGGAAGCTTGTGTTTATTTAATCATGTTTGATGTTTGTTTTCTCCGGGTAATAGTATTCCAGAATGTGTTAATTGCTTCATGTAATCTTTGTAATCTATAAATATTAATGCTTATGAAATGTTAATAACAGCTGATAAAAACAAAATGCAGAAAAATGAGCTATTCAATTAATCGATTTAAATTATAATTGCTTGAATAATTACTAAATTGTTAAAACATCAATAATTATGTGCGTTGAACTGCAGTAGTGTGGGATAGGTTGGGTGTTTTATACCAAGTATGATTCAGTTTTGTTGCTGTTGTGGGTTAAGGCCATTTTATTTAGAACAGAGATTGTAAAATGCTGAAGGTCTCATCCTGTGAATAGCCAGTTCAAGACAATCATGTCATTGTTAAAGAAGTGCTAATGTCCCAGTACTTTAAATGTCTAATGGTGCTCCCTATCTGAAAATCCTGGTCTGTAATCAAAAAAGGTGTTTTCAAAAGTGTGAAGATAAATTTTGCTTTTAAGTCATTGTTTTGGGATTTCAATAAAAATGGGCTGATTTTCAGGGAACCAATAGAAGTTACATGTTTAGAATACCTGAAGTGATGCATCTCAGAGTTAATATTACTGATATCAAGGTCCTGCACTGGAATTTTTTGAAATAATGAGAGGGTGATTCAGACAGGAGTTTATTATTATTATTATTATTATTAGTAGTAGTAGTAGTAGTAGTATGTAAAGGAGAGAGAAATGGAATGAGGAAGATAATAGAGGAAAAAAAGGGAAAAAAGCGAATACTGTATAAATACAGATGTCAACTCCACTTTGATAAGTATCTTGCGCAACTCTGACTTCACTTGTTCTCAAAGGAAAGTTTGTTTTCTTCCAAATGCTTTATCACACCATATTCACAGTTCACCTTGGCTTCTGTATTAAGTGATATCAATTAGCTGAATATTCACTGTGTCGACACTTCCAGCTAAGTGCAGTTTTAATGTTCTGTGGGTGCCTACCCTTTTGGCATGCAAGTATGTTTAAAATACAGTGTAAAAAAATTTCGAGATATCTATCACGAATCTGTTGTTTCTGAAGATCTTTTCTAAGGAAACTGAGTTTTTATGTGCAGCAAGATTGACAGGAATCACTAGTAGTCATCTTGCTGTACTTTAGTCATTGGAACATTCATTTTTCCTGCTTGATCTTGAATGTTGATCATGTTTCTTTCTCAAAATAGACATAGAGAACATACAGTATGACATAATTAGTATAAATGTGTTTTTTGGAAACCTGTTTCCCATGGATCCAAAAAGTGATTAAAATACAAAGAATTCTGCAAAGTGCAGCATTAAAACTTTGCTTTAATGCTGTAAGTGACCTAAAAGCTTTTTGTTTAGCATGCACAAAAAGTTTTCATGTAATACATCTCCATTTATAAGGTTGAAACAAGAAAGTACAGTACCATCTTGAAAGCATGGTCTCGTCTGCTTTAAAAGAAAAAAAGAATCATCATTTTCTTAGTGAGTTCAGATAGGAAAGGTTTTTCAACTCAATGTTTAGAGCTTGAAGAACCATTTGCAAAGAGCTGGGTTTTTAACGACGTGGGTTACAGTAACAGGAGTTAATGCTTTGGTCTCTTGGTGCCTGACATGGAAAATGCGCTGCTTATCAGCTTCTCAGATGCATGAGATGTGCAATTACTGTAGCAATTTTGTATATTTATTCTCAATTCAAAGTGGTTGGTAAAGCAATTGGTTTCTTGCAGGTAAAAAAAAATAATTGAAAGCAATTTAGTTTTGTACATGAGAAAATTCAATATGGTTTGGCTATCTATGTATTTATTTTTGGGAGGCAATTAACCACATAAAGGCCAATCAGAATGATGGGATCTGTGCATATTCATGCATTCTGGAGTGACTAGCAAATTGTCTGCATTAAAAATGTGGAGTCCAGAATGTACTTTAATTAAAAAAAAAAAAAAAAATCACTACAAGCAAAGAGCCTCTTTTGTTTCTCAAATCTTTTATTTTTTATCATCTAGAGATCATATTATCAGGAATTTTGTTTCTAGGGGCCATTGTCTGGAGGTTTTTGTGGGTTCTATTTTTCTTTTTTTATTGCGTGGTACAGGTAAACTCTTTCTATACCAAAATATGTATAAAGGTGGTAGAATATCTGAGAAATTTTTTTTCTGTGAGCTCATAGGGGATCAGACCAAGTTCACTAGTGACTTTTTCACATTTGAAACAATGTAGTGGGATGGATGTGACCTTACCTGTATGCTTTTTGTTCTAAATTGAGAGGTTACTAACCCAGTATATGAATTTTTCTGATGACGAGTTTTTATTTTGCATCAATACAGATTGTCTCCTGCAGAGAAATAAGCTAAAAAGCATTCTGGCAAGCTTGCAGACTTGCAGCATAGCTCTCTGATAAAGTAAACATAATTTTTAAATTAATCTGTTAGAACTTCTCTTAAAAAGTTAATGTATTCACTTGAATTAAATAAAGTAATGCACCTTTGAGTATTTTTCTGCATTATTTTATTAGATACAGTTTAAAAGCAAAGATAAATGGAGTAGACTCCGTGGGATAATCTCCTATTGTTGCTTCATGTAAAATAATAAGCAAAATGTATTCCTTTTAATTCGGTATTGCTAAAAACATAGCAAGACAGTTCTCCAGTGCAGCTTAGTAGCTTCTGGTTTTCCCTGCAGGTAGTAGAGTGCCTACTTTGATTCACAGCATTTTATTTTTTTTCCAAATAGCTCGTACAGCTTACCTACCAAACAACATCTGTGTTACCACAAAATCGTCAGTGGTGGTGTAGACATTCCTGTTCCAACAGGAATGAGCACTTCTTTTAGGGCTTTCTGCACACTACCACAGCCTCAGGTTTAGTGCTTAGACCCCTTTAAAAACCTAAAAAATGATAAAAACAAAAACATGACATAAGAAAACCGAGAATCAGTAACTTGTGGCACACAAGAATGCTGTAAAGTTTTGCAGTTTTTGTTTTAGTTATGCGGGAACGTTTAATAAACCTTTCATTTGCCTTGGACTGATTGCAGCCACCAAGAAATGTAACTGCTTCAAGATTTATTGGCTGAGTGTTGACATTATTCCATTAACCATCTCAAGTTGCTTCAAGGACATTTCTACTGCTAGTGTTACTGTTGTCATTATTATTAAAATTATTTACATAAAACAAGAAATCAGAACATCTGCATTATTTTTTCAATATTAATTAATTTATAAATACTTTGGGAAAGGACAAATATTTACATATCAGACATGAGAATTAAATTACTGCTAAGTTTTCTGTGCCATGAGAAAGAATGAGGAGAGAAAATACATTTTACTATTTTTTTTCTAAATGGGGTGTATGAGGAGAATTAGATATGTGATACTGGAAACCAGGAGGTTTACGTGTTCACTCCTTTCCCCTTCAGCCCCAATACTAAATGGAGCCCAAGATCCAAGACTAAGAAAGGACGGCTTTTTAAATACATTATTTAGAAAGCTGAGAGTGAAAATTTAATGTATTTCAATGCATTTGACCTGTAGGTTATCTTTAAAACAATATAAAAAAAAAAATTAGATTCAGCAGGATGTCTGTGAATAACATGTCTGCTCAAGAAAGCTTATTAGTTTTCTCTAATAGCCTTCCAGTCACTGCCTCTGGATTTGGATGTCCTGAGATTGTTATATTAATGGAAACAGTGTAGTTGAAACTGCTTTATAATCCCCAGTAAAACCTATGCTGTCAAGAGATATCTGTGAGGAAACTTTCCACAATCATGAAGCTGTTTTTGACATTCATGCAACTGCTTTTTTTCTTGGAAACATATATTTTTGTGCTGTGTTCTGTAAAGCACACCTTTTGAACAAAACCATGAATTTTGCTTTGTCTTGTAAGAACTAAACTTATTTTTTAATAGAAGTTGAGTAATTGTTTGCTTAAAGAAAGTCTTTTAAAAAATTTAATTGAAATCCAAGTTTATTTTAAGTTTTCAGAATTGTTCCAGGTTCTCGCTTTAAATAGTAACAACTAAAACCTTTCAAACGTTTTGAACTTGAAAATCACATTCAGAATATATACATGCTACGTCGCCCTTCCTGATTTCCCATCATTCCCCATCCCATTATTTCCCATCCCAGTCTCAGGTGTGCACATCTCTCTTCCCCAGATCTAAAGGTCTTTTCGGTTAGGAGGGAATTATTGTAGGTAGAATTTGCTCTTTCAAATTTCGAAGCCTCAGCAATGGACAGCACAGATGTCTTTGGGGGGAGAGGAAGGAGGGGAAGATTTTGAACACAATTTTCTACTATTCTACCTTTCATCTCATCAACTGTGTATAATTTTTCAATATACTTTAAGTCCCAGATATGTTTTCACGATGAGCACATTTTTAAATGAGCCTCACTTTTAATCAAAGCTTCAATACTAAATGTTAGAAATATTTTTGTTCTGGTTTGAAAAATCTTGTCTGATTTTCAGATTAGAATAGATTGGGCAAAACCAGTATGCATGAAAATCCACTGTAGAAGGTTCAGTAATTAAAGATACATGGCTGATTTTGATGGAGCACCCAACTCCTTCTTACCTGGGTAGTCCTCTTGGTTGCAAGATGGTAATCATATTAATACTTGGTGAGCTAAGATGAGAAATCTAACCAAATGTTCATTTTAGTGCTGTAGACGGGCATCTTTTTCAATGGATAAGGTAAGTAGGCATGTTCATAACCATATTCCTTAGCCCTGTTTTGTTGAAAGTGCGTCTCTCAAATTGTATGCACATGTGACCTGAGGGATGAGAAAAGCTGAATATACTTGAACTTACCAGAAGTACTTTAAATTCCTTTCCCCTATTCCATTTCTCTCACTCATTGCAGTAGCAATGAGCACATTAACAAAGGAAATTAACCTTTTAATATTGCCATGAGGAGGTGGAAGTTCAGTGTAAATAAAAACTGCTGACTTTTTTTAAAATAATTTTTTTAGTATGAAAGTACTGAATGTGTTTGGGGCATGATTTTAGATTAAAATTTAACCGAGACTTTTTGGTTTTTGAAAATGTTTAGGCAGAAAGGTTCTTGGAATCAGGGCAGAATCTCGGGAGGAGTAGTTTGTCCTTGATTATCACTTCTTGTAAACATTTCTCTGTGTACATGCAGGAAGAAGTTAAATTAATAATTTTGTTCCCAGGTTAGTTCTTTGGGTAGTTGGCAGTAGAGTTTCTCACATCAGGCATAATCAAAGGTGAAACAAAAAGGTTCATGGCTCTATTTGAAGACAGATCTTCTATGATTTGTTTGTACAAAAAACGTCACTAAAAGACTGATCCTGTCTTCCGTCTGTAAATTCAGCAGGGCAGAATAGTCATATGTGTTTCAAAAGTAATTGTTGTGCCTCACATAACCTGATTTTGAGATGCCTCAGGATTGTATATTGCTTACAGAGTACTAGATTCTTTGGCATTGCACAGTACACTTAGCCAAAAGTCACGTTTTTATTTTGGCATGGGACAGAATCATTGATGCAGACCTTCTGCAATACCTATGCACTGTAAAAACTTGCTGGGAATTTACCCTCCCAAAGTCTGATCTAAATCTTAGTTTCATTGCAAAATAGTTGTTTTTATCCCTTACATATTTACATGGGAGGTAGTCTTTAGTTTGTCTTCATGCTTTAGGTAAACAGGTGATTTACCATGCAAACATGGAAAAGGCTTTACATTCAAAGGCTTTATTGGAGTCACATGCTGTCATTGAAAGCTCTCTCACTAGAAAACGATAATTAACATTTTTGATGTGATTTTAATGTGATGAAAAGCTGAAAGGGTGGAGATCAAGATGTGCAGCTGTGCAGGGAGAAAGGACTGAATGCAGGGTGTATATGAAAGCAGCAGAGTATTGTCAGACTACTTCTGAATCCCGGGCTGCAGGTGACCTGTTTAGTTTACACAGATTTTAACTTAATTTTTCCTTACTTAGAGGCGTGATTTTTTTTTTTTTATTTGCTAAGCTTGCATAGGCAATTAATATAAAATCACAGGGAAGAGTTTTTCTGTGATTCCATGTCTTAATGTTGTTTTTTTCTGCCTCTTCTTACTTGGGGAGTCCTTTAATTAGTATACTGGCACTGAAAAGCATATTTTTTATTTACACCTTCCATTAGTTGTGTGAATATTATTTTGGTATCTTTTAACAGCAGCCTCAGAATATTTTAAAACTAAGGGTTTTAAGTGGGATAATAGCAATGAGATGCTTAGATTTTGTCACTGAGTGTTCAAGCACTTTCGAGACCTTCAACCTGTTTTGGAAATAGCTTGGGACTTGATAGATTAGGAGGAATGTTAAATGTGCTCTTTGTTGTTCTCTGTCACACAGGCATTAGGATGTATAAATGCAAGTACTCAATTAAAACAAACCTAGATTTTTAAAAATAATTTTATACTTATGTAATAATTTCTTGTTCTGATGTGTGCTTATTATGCTGAAGTGTGCTAGGTTTCATAACTTCCAGGTTAAGTTGTCAAGGTTCTCGTTAACCATAATACTAGTTCTTTCAGGTAGGCAGTAAGATATTGGATTATAAAAACCCTGTTAATTCCACTAATTTAGTGAGCTAAAAAAAAGACATTAAGTTCCTGATAGATTGCTAAATATGAACATATGCTGTATTGTTTGTGTATGTTAAAATGTCAACACTGAATTACAAGTAGTGCTACATCCAGCCATATGATCAAATACTTTCAGTAATGTAATACTTCAGTGGTTTAAAAATAACACCATAAATAAACTACTTGGGTATACATTGCTTCTCTTTATGACTTCTCCTTTCAACTACTCAAGTAGTTGAAAATAAGGTAAGATACAAATTTTACATTGCTTACATCTAGTGGGAAATTTGCAATTCTCCCATGGCACCAGCAAGATCATCAATCCCAAATTCCCAAATTTATCCATGAAAATAAGAAATAATTTTGCCATATTATATCCTACTTTTTAAAGCTCAGTCAGCACCGGAATTTGCCGAGTGATTTAAGTACATTTTTGAAAAAAAGGCATTTTTGAAAAGTAAAAATTATGGTTTTGCATGAAGGTAAACAAAACCTTTTACAAAAATAAAAGGTAGAAAAAGATTCAATTTACTGGGGAAATTAAAATTAACTTTTAAAATTTATATTCTTATTTTAGTAGCTCTAAACATGCTTAGGCTGTTAGAGTAGGGGTTAGTGTATGTTCAGGGTCATTAAATATTTTTTTTTTTCTTAAACAGAAATTGACTTAGAGATGTATCTCAGAGTTTTCAGGTCGTGTTCCAGTCTTCTGGCAGTGGGGTGGCACAGGACTCATTATGAACACTGGTAGCAGCATTCACCAGGAGCATGAGTGTATCACCAGGCACTTTCTATTATTTAGTGTATTTCCAGTATTCCAATGGCTTCTTTACAGTTTCGTGGCTGTCTGGCCATGCCCACGTAGCAGGGCTCAGTTTACCAGGGAAATAAAAGAAACCAAGGATAAGCAATTCACATCATTCGAGCTGAGGCTCTGCGCTGAACGTGTAGATTTGCATTAAAGCTTTTGATGTCGTTACCAAATTGAATGGGAATTTTAGATGTTATTTTCTCTATTGTAAATCAAGCCTGAGTGAATCACCGGTGGCACCGTTGCATTTGGTTGATAAGATAAGCAGAATGCTGAGCGTGGAGAGGAGATAATGCACTAATGGACAAATCTTCACGTGTCCTGCATTGCAATCTGCACCATAACAAGGCAGTATGTATCAGCAGAGCCAGTTCCAGTGCTGCAGATGTGTAACCAAGATTCTCTTAGAAAAGAAAAAAATGTCAGCCTTACTGGATCTCTTTCATTTAGGGAAGAATAAAACATTTTTTTTTTCCAATTTCTTACTTCATCCTATGCTGCAGAGTCATCGCAATTTCACTTCAGCTGTGGTTGTTCAAACACATGACATTAGCTGAACTTGTTTATTTGTCAGAGACTGTAATTTTGGAATTCTGCTAGGTTAAAGGAGTGATGTGATGCATTGGCCATTGGACATGGTTTGATTTGGAAGGTAAAATTGACTTTGCTGCTTATAACATTGCTCTGGTGTCACAAGTTAAGTGTGTTTCCCATTTCATTTCTGGGTTAGGTTGGGGGCAATCAGAGTTCTAACAGCATGGCAGGTTTCATTTTTTTTTATTGAGTGCTCATCATCGCACCCAAATCAAATGAGGAAATCCAATGTTATATCCTATTACCAAAGCTGAATAAAATAAATAGAGATTAGAGTTTATATATTCACCAGTATCCTAAGGTACATGGTTTATGCTATAGCTTGCAACTTACTATGTTTTTTATCAATATACTAGTGAAATGCATGGTGTTACAAAATCAAAGCAGATGTATTTTGGTGTTTGCATCATTTATGAAATTTGAATATAAAGTGGTACAGATTTGTGTTTGTAATTTCATGTCAACTGAGTTGACAGTTGTGGAATCATCTGTGAAGTATAGAAATGAGGCAGGGGAAGAAGAAACTTTTCCCCATAAATAAAATATATCTTTTTTTATTAATGAATGAATGTGCTCTGGTGAAGTCTCCTTTACAGGGTTTTTGCTGCCTAGTTTCTCCTATAGGTTGAATTGAAAATTGTTCTCCTTCAAAGTTTTGAAGTAATAGTAAGATGTAAAATTCACTACAAAAAATTGGGAGTCGGTCCAGTTGGTCATATTTACTCAAATGGTGCTATTTAAAAAAGAGCGGGCCAGGATTTAGTTTATTTTTATGTCTTTTAATAATAGCTTCTTATAGTACGATTTAAATAATGGAATTAACTGTCACTTTCAAAAGAAGAGGGAATCAAGGATTCATAGAGTTATAAAATTTTAATGGAAACATCTTGCAAGGTGCAAATGTTGTGTCATAGCTGGGGATGATTTTGGCATAGTGAATATTTTGAATAAAAATGTTTATCTGTATAAGAATAGTTTTATTGACAACTATCCCAAGGAAAACTTGAAAAAATGCATATTTGTTACAAATACTAGTAATTGGTTTTAAAATTTAACAGTAAATTGCTGTACAAGGCAATAAATATTTACTTAGCTAAAGTAGCTAAACTCTCAATGTTAATTTGAGTGAATATTCACAAACAGAGTTTCGAAGCTCAGTTTTGTTGGAGTGATTAGTGTATGAAAGGCAGAATGAAAGGTCACAAATGTGTTTGAGAAAGAAAAGGTAACGATGAATGGAAATAGCCTTTGGATGAACAAAGAGAAATGACAGTTTAGAGAAGCCCAAATCCTTTCTGTGACTAATAAGGTGCTTGAGCAGTTTTGAAAACACTGAGGAGGTACAGAGTCAAGGATTATGTGTTTGTTAATTATTTTGAAACTGGCTAACTAAAAAACAGGGATAAGTTCTTTTGGTACTAAGGGATTATTCAGTGTACAGGAAATAATAAATTATAAAAGAATTAACTGTTAATCTCAGGTTTGATTTAGACCTAGATTTCCATCTTGGATACAGTATGTAATTTTGCATCATGTTCCTGAAGAATGCTCTTAGCAAAAGACCTAGTGTTAAAAAATGTGGGTTTCTTGCTGAAAGCGGAGCTCTTCTGCCCAGTTTAACAAAAAAGTGTATGTAAGCTTTCAGTTGAAAATTGAGCTTCTGTGTTTGAAATAAGGGAACGTGGAGCCAGGTTTTTGATATTCGCGTTAGTTGCCACAACTGCCTCGCTTATGCTGTATTTTGCATAGTACATCAACAAAATCTTTAATAAGCTGTCTTGACACATGCAGTCTGAGGTCTGAGAGGTCGGACTTAGACACTTGCTTGAGAGCAGAAGGCAATAAAGAGCTTGTGCCATTTTGTGCTTCATAGGAATTTCAGAACCAAAACTTGGGTAATTTTTGCTCTGGAAGCATTGCTCAGGCCATTCATTATTCCAGGTATTGCCCAAGTTTGAAACAAAAATTTTCGTTTTGTTGACGTTAATAATTTGAAGCTTTAAAAAATTGTATTTCCAGTGGAAGGTAGACGGTTTTAAGGAAAAAAATTTCCTACCGAGCAGCAGTTTTGGTGAAAATGAATCACTCTCTCTGATGAAAGCTACAAAACATTCTTTCCAAGATAAAATATATGTTTAGAGGTGACTTACTCCATCATGGAGTAAGTACACTACTCCAACAGTAGTGTACTGTTTTAATTTTCATGTTATTCTTTGAATTATTGTCAACAGTCACATTTTTTTCTCCTTTTACTGGGAAATTGTTCTTCTAGCAACTAAGAATATTCTGTATCCTGCCTAAATTTACTCTGTGGATATTTTAAACCCATTTATTTTGTGCAAACTGTGCTTATCTTAAATTATCCCACCTCTAGTTACCTATTGCAGCTATACCTTTATACATATCAGCTATCCCATTTCGGCCATAATTTTTGTAATCTAAACCAGTCAAACTCTTTAAGCCTTTCTAGGAGTGTGGCTTTCTCTAGTGATTCTACTGCCTTTCTGCCCCCAGCCCAGTTTCAATTAATCTTTCTTATGTTTCTGTCCGTGCAGATGCTATTATAGACATGAGCTCATCCGTGCCTAGCACAATGATAACATTTTCCTGATAATTTTCAGAAAGGATGCATATTTCTTTTAGTATCAGTTAATAAAAGGGTTATAAAGAAACCTGTTATCGAAGAATTTGGATTAAAAGTTCTTATATATGAAATAATTGTGCTTAACCAAATATGTCATGTAATAAGAATAGCAACTACCATTTTAGTCTTGAAAAAAAGGAACTGTTCAGGCAAGAAAAGAAGTAGTTTTCAGCTAGAAATTAGTTGCTTTCGAAGATACTGAAGCTGAAAGTTCAGGAAGGAGCTTCCATGAGCTTTACATGATATGAAAAGCTTCACGTGATATAAAAGGTAAAAACAACGAGGACAAAGCTGATTAGGTTTTTGTTTGTTTCTTTGTTTTGTTTTACCACTGCAAATACTGAAAGTTAGATGTGGCAATTTAAAATAGGTTTTATAGCATCCAGATGTAACACTTTCAGAAAAATGGTCGGTGTACTGTTATGAATTCAGGAGAATCTTCCTCAGGATTAAAATCTATATTCTTTGAAACTGTAAATGTGAGAACTGATAAATATGAGAGCAAATCACAGGAATGAGACCGTGTAAATCAGTATTGCGGCCTAGACAAAAATTCTAGAACACTATACATTTTGTCCAGATTTCAGAAATTCCGACTCAAAAAGATTTAGATTAAATCTTGAGGCTTTAGCCTAATCTTCAAGGCCTGGAGGAAAAAAAACCAAACAAACAAAAAAAAGAAATAGTAGAAAAATTGGAAATAGCAGTTCAGCTCAAGGAAAGATAAGGATAGATTACTTCAGCAGCAGGGGACGACCATGCACATACTGGATGTCATAGCAAACTGGTTTAGGAGTATTACAGCTTTCTCATAATGCAGGATTTTCTATTATGATCTGATTAACAGTGTCAAGATGCTGCTCAGCTTGGCTAGGGATGGAAAAACTTAGAGTTCCAGAAAGGGCAAGTTGACTAATGAGCTGTAATTCAGTTCCCAGAAGAACGAGTTGTGAGGTACTGTATGAAGTGCATGATTTAATTACATGGTTGGGCTGAATCATCATTTTGTCAGTACCAAAATGTGAAGGTCTTTCCTTGCTTTATGTGGAGTTAATCTTCTCTTTCTTTCCCACAAAGTCAAACTTGGGGCCAAGAGGCTGAAAAGACAATTAATATTTGTCCATATTGTTGATAGTTCCCTTTCTTCTCCCAAAGCCCCTGAGACTGTATATCCTTCCTTGAATGTTTCCTCTGAAGTCTCTTTTCATCCTAGGGGGTTGTGGAGCTATGAATTAAGTTTCCAGGACCAACAGAGGTCTTTAGGACTAATAAAGATGAGCTTTCTCTTTTATTTGTGTTTTATCTTGTTCTTATTTCTTGCTTGTTCATTCAGTTCCTTCAAGTTTTCTGCACAATACTCAGTGTAGTGTCTAATGAAATTTTATAGCACTAATCTACTCGTCAGGGTTTTCAGAATAATTATTCTCAGGAGTCACAACACGAAGCATGCATGGCATAACCCTTCTCCCTCTCCCCTCCATCCCTCTTCGCTGGCATCATATAAAATTATATTCCCACATCACTATTTAGCATCTGGTTTCATTTACCAAAGTGTATCTGGAAATCTTTACTAAGTGAACCAAAGGTCTTTTTAAAAAAAGAAGTTGAAGTATTTAAATAAAGTTCTCTGAATCTTTTGTTAGATGAGTTAAGGACTTTAAGAAAGGAAGGAGTTCCTACTATGCCATACACTAGTTTTCTCTGTGACCTGTAAACTAGAATGTGAAAGAGAAGTACTATTCTTGATTGTCCTGCCCATTAGCAAGGAACTTATTAAGTAGATATAGTTTCTGATGATGAGTCTCTTTTATCTCATGCAGAAATTCAGGTTAGTTCGGAACTACATTGGAGTGTTCAGTCAAGTTTTTCAAAGCATACTATGGTGAAAAAACCTTGCTCACCTCCAACAACAACAAAAATAAATCTGTTCAGAATAGGATGAAACTAGGATTCTTCTCCACTTCCCCCTCCTTTATTTCTTTCTTCCTCAGCAACAGAGTGGTATTATCCCCGGAGAGCTAGTAGTTTTGTGGTTTGAATCAGACAAAAGAGGGAGTCTCACAGTTGGATAAACTGATTCCACCAACTAACCTCTCTTGTTGGGTGAGTGGGAATCCTTTCCAAATGAAATTTTCTGCAAACCCTATGAAATGGTTTTGTTTCAAGGAACATCTAATACACAGAAAATCGAAAAAGAATCTCAAACATTTTTAGTAATAACTCAGTGTATTTATGTTTTTGTGATGGTACCTACATGTGTTTATGTGAGGTTTTGTTGACCAACTTCTGCATAGCAATCGTAGGAAGGATGGAAAAGCTGAGTTATTCTTTATGTAGGTCCTATTACATAAATGTTATAAAGTATGATGAAAGAATTAGATACTCCTTGCTGTTCTTTGAGTGGCGTGCAAAATAAGGCCTGCCTGTTGTAAAATTCTTTAGCTACATGTGCACACTGGGAATTTAGGCTTCCATCAGGGTATTTAGTTTCTGGTTTTGGTACCTGAGAGCAAAAATGCCTACTCTCTGCCATGCTACATACCTGATAATTATAGGTTTGCAAAGTTAAGTGCAAGGATATGCTGTGTAAAGTGATACCCTAAGTAGAATGTGCAGAGATATTAGCACCGATGAACCATTGTGTCATAAGTAGGCTGAGATGCTTTCTTTTTTGGATTTGCTACAGGCCTAATAGAGGTATGCTGACATGCTGATAATTTTTTTTTTAATTAAAAAAATATTTTCATTAAAAAACTGTATTCTAAACAAAGAATAAAATACCATATATCCACATTCTTGAAAATGTGCATGACAGTGATTTATTTTCTAAGAAATGTAAATAGGACATTCTGTAGATTTCTCCTACCAGTTTAAAGGAGTAGTAGTGTGGATAATCAGGTATCCATCTCAGTCAGAATCTGTAGAATAAGTTTGTTTACAACAGCCTTTGATTTATTTATAGTTTGTCGATTTTTGTTATGGTTTACTGTGCATTTTTTTAAATTGGCAATTGAAAGAGATCTTGTTATCCAGCACTAAGTAGTGGGACCACACTGTCAGAGGTGAAGTATCTTGTGTAATAATATACTCACTGGTTTGAAAGGAAGAAAATAAACTTCTGAAAACCGTGCTTTGAAGAAATGGAAAGCTAATCTAAATGACAGAAAATTAACTAGTCTGTTACTAAAGCTGATCTCTAGCTCCATTTTTTCCACTAAGGACAAATTGGCCAACTAACTTCGACGTAAAAATAGAATCAAAATTAATCCTAGTTACATTATGCAGTATTTGTAACCCCTGTATATATTTTGGGTGTTTTGCTCAGCTATTGTAAAACATCGAATTTAGTTTCCTATAAATGGTAAAAAAAATTTCAAAATGTCATAAGTTAAGGACAGTATTTAATTTACTCTGAATTTAGTGAAGAAAAAGTGTAGACCTAGCTACAGATGAAGAATTCACTGGGAATTTCCCCACATACAGATGGATTAACAGCAAAGGATTCACATCACATATGATTTCATCTTACCTTTGGACAGTCTGAATTCATGAAAGTTTTGTTGTATCGCAGGTTTTCATACTTACATAAAAAAAAATCTCCTCACAGTTTTCAGGGCTGTTGAATTTCCAGTTAATAGAAACTACTTCCAGTTGCTTCCAGTAACTTTTAAGTTGATGGGAGCTAAATAATTTGCTTTACATTTGCAAAGATATCTTCCAGGACTGAATTAGTGAAATACTGTCATGCATAATACTGCACGACTGTTCTATTGTGTGAAAACTTCTCATTTATCCCCATCTTGTTAATTGAAATGACAAATTTCAGTCTGATAATTATCCAATTTATGTCTATTAACGTCAGAAGGTCCAAATGAAGACAAACTAAAAGCCCACGTAGCTGGTGTGCTGTCTCAGACAGCGGCTCGTTGTGAATGCCAGGAGAAGGGAAAGAGGGGAGCTTTTAGCGTGACTCCCCAGAATATTCTCCTGGCATCCAGCACCTTGCAGTTCAGCCAATTCCCAGCCAAGAAATAATTATTTATGTGTTCCCCTGGAATGAACTTTCCTTCTGCTAGTATATTTAGTCACTTTTTAATCCCCTGTAAGCTGTGAAAAATTTCTGATGCGCTTATTAAACATTACCCACTTACAGTATTTACTTTGTTCTAAATCTACTGTTATCTTGATTGATTTGGTGTTCTCTAGTTCTTGTACTGGTAGACTAGAAAATAATTTCCTATTTTCTACATCTCTTATGGTTTTGTAGCCCTATAACATATTTCAGATTATTGACCATCTTCTACTTTGAACGGTTATTTGGTTATTTCTTGTGCAAAGGCCTTTCCATCTATTAACCACACAAATTTTCCAGCAGATTGCTCATTCTTGGGGGAAGAAAGAGGATTACTGTTGCTCTGTTGCTTATTGCCTTTTTTTTTTTTCTTGGCTCATATCTTTTTACGTATAATCACCCAGAGGGTATATTCACATTTTTATCACGTGGACACAACTTCAACATTTTGTAGGTATCCTTCACAGGTGTACACTGAGTTTTTTGAACACTAAAGGATACTGAATTCAATGTGAAAATTTACCTGAGTCTCAAATTTTGAAGTCAGAAACAATATATATTTCCTAAGGCAAGGAAAAAAGTATCTTGTCTAACTGCTTCATAAGCAAAAATGCAGAAGATTTTGAGCTTCAAAGAGGTATAAATGAATCTCAGTAATTTTCATATGGATTAATATTATTGTTAATTTTCCTGCACTTTTGGATAGATACAACTTTTTTTGTTTTATCTGAATCTGACTTGACAGTGCTGAACAGAACATGAAGTGCTGCAGAGACACAGTCAGACCTGAGAAGGTCACTCATTGCTCAACAGTTATTCTACCAGCTAAATAACAGAATAGGGTTCCAAAAATTTTTTTGTTTGTCTTGGTTAGGTTAATTGGTAAACTGCTTCACAGGAAGCTCAGAGCGTTATAGAGGAAAAGGCAACAGATGGTCCATGGTAGCAAGAAAATAGTTTTTCATGGTGGCCAGGCTGAATTTGCGAAGGTGAAACTGAGGGAAAGGCAAAGAACCTTTGAGAGGAAAGTGCCTTTTTTTTTATTTTTAATTTTTTGCCTATCCTAAGTAAAAAATATATTGTACAGTGGAATTTCTGTACAGCAGTTCTTGCAGCAGAGCTGACAGCTTACAGTACATTTTAAGTGTATATTGAATAAATATGAGTCTTATCATAATTAATTCATTAAAATAACCGAAAACCATTTTGTTGTAATGGTGGTTCTGTTTTGTGTTATTTTCATCATTAAAAATATCATGAGCCATTTATTGTATTGGTCATTATTTACTCTTTATGCTTTTAAAAGTACCTAAGAGTAAAAAAGGAGACCTGAATTTACCAGAGTTTTTATTTGCCAAACATACGAACTTGTTGTCATGGAGATCAGTGCACAACTCAGACGCCTGAGTCGGTGCCGGTAAAGGGAGCACCTCAGTGGATTATCAGGTAAATGTTTGACTCTATTTATAGGTAAATAAAGTACAGGTGTTAGAACACATTTATTTTAGGATGCAAGGGAAGTTACTAATATCCCAATACCTGCTCTCAGATTCCAGTAGGTACTTGCAAAAACACAGCTTTGCATTCACTGCTCCTGTTCCACGTCACAGATTGTTGGCACCGCAAAAGAACTTGTACCAATTATAGCCCTTGGAGAAGCTGATGTAAATATGAACTCAAAGCTGCATCCATGGGGGCACTCAAAGAGCAGGAGTGTGTTGCAGAAATGATTTGAAGTGGTGAAAAAGTATCTTTTCTTTTTATGTTTAAAGTGGAACAATAGATTCTTGGTACTGATTGAGCATCTCAGAGGCAGGATGGAGATTTCTTCCTTGGATCTTTCACATCCTGTAGCTGACTCGGGCTCCCGGTGCCAATTTTTGCTATGACACAGCTGAGGGACTGACAGCAAGGCCATGTTGTGGTTTTTTTACTGGAAGTATTCCCTAACGTTTCTGCAATTAGGAGCTAATCTCACTTGTTCTCTGCTTACATTGTGGAGATTCTTACTGAGCAGCTCAAATACAGACTTGAGAAGGGAAGAAGATCCAGCTGCACTATTTCTTCTTTCCGGTTACTTGCAGAGGCCAATTGCACGATGAGAACATATCACAGTCAGAGAGTGACTCCAGGGAAACAGTGTTATCTGTCGTATGAGGGAGGGCTGGGACACTTACATGACTTCTCTCCCACATGGATCTCCTTATACAAAGAGCTGTTATTCTTTGCCTTGTAGATACTTTACATCACAGAGGCTTAACATATTTTACCTGTGTAGCACTTAATCTTCTGCTTTTATCTGAGCCTTCTGAGCACATTTTAATCCAATTTCCCTGAAGCGTAATGCAGGGAAGGAAGTGATCTCACCTCATGCTCGCTGTGAGTAGGGCAGGCTGAGGGAATTCAATGGCTGAGATGTTCATACTCACGGGGGCTGTGGTTGTGACTGTCTTTTTGCAAAGAAGGGGAAGGGGCTTCCACTGTCCTGTCCAACTAGACCATGTGTGCATTGATTTAAAAAGAGAAATCATGTCGGAGCTGTTATTGGGGATTATATTTTCACCTTTTATCACTAGTAAATTTCACCATGTAATCACAGTATGAGGTTATATTCATCATCCTGCTAATTGGCACCATTTTCAGAAGTTCTGTCAGTTTGTCCTTATCTTTCCTCCTTATTTTGGCTCTAATATGGATGACTAAGCTGAGTTATGTGCTGTAATGCTTGGATGTATCACAGTTCAGTGGTTTTAGCACATCTATTTTCTTTGAATGCAAAAGGTTAATTTCATTTCAGTGTAGGTTCAATCTGGATACTGACCTTTACAACTGGAAAAACAGATAGAATCATAGTTTAATTAACCTTCCAACCAGGACACATATTTGAAGCACACTCAAGAAGCCATATGTTTTAAATACTACTGGGAGTCACATTGGAGTAGTGGATCATTGGTATCCAGAAACATTATCATTGTCCTGCATTAGGCAAAAGGAGAAGTTTATTACTGAAGGAGTGAAGCACCCAGCTGAGCTTGGAAAGAACTAAGGTAAACTGAAAACAGGATATTGAAATTACATCTTCATACTTTGTCTTTATTGTGAAATAGGAACAGCAAAGAAGATACTGAAACTGCCTCATTCTCTATTGACATTTTCTCTAACCTGTCCTCTTTTTCAGCTCCTTGTTGTAGTTTTCCATGGCCCTTCTAAGTTAAAACACAAACATGTTTTGTGGAATTAGATTTTGTGTGCTATTTTTAAAGAAACTCAACTCCGGAAGCAAGTAAAGAAAAACAAATGTAGATTTAATCCCTTTACTTTGTCTTCTTCTTGATCACTCATCATTTCTAATCAGTTAAATGCTTAATAAAAATATCAGGACCTAAAATTTAATCCTTAATCCTTCCTCTGAGGCTCTTCTCTATAATAACTTCTCTACAATCTCACATTGTAAAAGCCTTGTTTTGCTTGTTTATAGTAATAATTGGCAAGATTGCTATTTCTGCATGAGGGAAAAAAGTTCACTTGGAGCTAAAGATGGTTTTTTAGACCTCAAAGAGAATCACTTGAATACCATCTGCATTTTTATGTTTGTATAAGCCAACGTTTGCCAGCGTTGGGAGGTGAGGTTTCCAAAAATCTGAAAGGTAACACGTTGCTGAGGATGTTCTGTGAGCATCAGATTGCAAGTTGTGGACGCTACCTGAGATGAATGAGCCAAATCTTCAGTGGACAAGTCTCCCTTTGACTATGTGTAAGTCCCAGTTCAATACCTGCTTCAGATACAAGTGGCAGAATATGGTATACTTTCTTAAAATGGTATAACTGTGCTTGAACACAGACTGCTGGAAGTCTGGAAAGGCACTGAAGACTGAAAATCTGGAGCATTTATTACAGCGAGATCTATTGAAATGCGAGGCAGTATGGTGTTTATTATTATTATATTTAGAAAATGACGCTAGAGATTTGGGTGTACCATTATTTGCCATTGTGTAGTGACTCAGCAAGGCAGGGTTCCTTGGTGAGAGAGCGCAGAAAAGAATAGAATGAAATCACACATGCTTCATTATTGCCTGCAGCAATGGAAAAAATGAAGAGCGTAAGGTGTTAACTGATGTCGAAGGCAGTAATTAAAATGTTTCATGACTAAGAGACTGGATAATTTCAGTGGTGTTTTTAGCAGCTAGAGCCTTGAAGACAAACTCACGTAAATGCATAGAATATTGTGTGCAAATACTTAAGTCAATTACGGTGTCAGGATGTTACTCCCAACACATTAGTCTAAATTCTGTGCAGTAATTAACAGATATTAATAAAATAAATGTAGTCTATTCCATATTCTGGTAAGTAGTTATTTATAGCCACCCTGGGAAAGTTTGAATTATTGTCTGTCCTAATTGTGCCAGGGACTTTTTTATTAGGCATGAAGGTCTGACTGGGAGGAATTAATAGCTGCCTGCAAAGTCTTTGCATTAGAGTTAATCAGATATCTTGGCAGAGCTGCTTCTTATATTTTGGTCTTATTTTTCTGTTCCTTCATTTGTCACATCTAGAATCAGAAATTGTGCTCTCAACAGTAAAATCTTCTCTTGCTAGTGTAACATTTTGTCTCCACCAGGACAGTGTCATTATTATCTGTTTTTCCCCAACCTTCCTCCTCCTTAACCCCTCGGTGTTCCTCTTCGCATCTAAGAGATTTCTGTTTATGACACAAAATCTGCCAGGAAGGAGTCCTCAGTAAATGCTGTGCTGGACGTGCCCATCTCTCAACTCATCTTTGAGTCTAAATGTAGGTCATGTCTGTCTGTAGAAACCTTCTGTCATGAATATGTATACCTTGCTTGGCAAGTTTGCTAACAAATAGGTGTATTCTGTGTTCCTCACTCCTTTCTGCTTGCATTATTTTATGTGGAAAATAGAACCAACATTCAGCCTTTTAATTAAACATTAAGGTAGCTATAAAGGAAAAGAACCAAAAAAATCTTTTGTGTAATAGTTTCCTTCCATCCCTTGACTGAATAAATGAATATATAGCAATAGTTGGGGCTTATGAGTTCTAAGAATAAGCCCAACTTAATTGAAATTTCCACAGCATCCTTTCATTAATGAATATAATGAATATTTCAGAAAGCAGAGGGGAAAAAAAATTGCTGTCCTAAAATATTCTAGAGGTAACTGAAACAAGGATCAAGCATTGGAACAGGCTGTCCAGGGAAGTGTTTGAGTCACCATGCCTGGAGTTATTTAAAAGGCTTGTGGATGTGGTGTTTATGGACTTGGTGTAGTGGTGGATCTGGCAGTGCTGGGTTAACAGTTGACTTGGTGATTTTAGAGGTCTTTTCCAACCTAAACAATTCTATGATTCTGTGTTTTTTGAAGGATGGATTGAAGTACAGAGAAAGAAGATTTGAGTTAACTTCAATGTTCGTTCTAAAGCAGAGGCACATAGGGTGTAGAGACACATTTTAACTTGAAGCTGTCTTTTTTCAAACTTTCTACACCTTTTACTGTGAATACATGTATCACTCCACGAGCTTTCATAAAGAGCACTGTTGAAAAGAATTTTATAGAAATTTCGTCATTCAGGCCCTAAAGTTTATATTTTGCTTTGAGGGTTAAAGAGACATGAGTTGCAATGTTCACATTTATGTTGAAAATTACAAACTACATAATAACTAAACTAATTATATTAAATGATAAGCCAAAATCTGCTAAATGATTGATTAACCTGATCTCACATTAAGATGAATTCAGGGATTTCCAGAAGAAATAGCAAAGTTGCTAATGATTATATCTATGGAATCTATGTGCCTCTTGGATTCAACAGGCATAAACTTTCCTCATGTTCTTACATTTGTTATTTTCAGCTTCTGATTGTGAGGTTTCAGACATGCTAAGCCCATAGCACCAAGATTTACAGGGCCTGCTGGTACAGAATAAATTACTCAGCTGGTAACATTTATGGTTTTTTGTCTGCATTCACAAGTAGGAATCCTGGCCACCAATGTACAACATAAAGACATAAAACTTTAATTAGATAGCAGATATAAAAAGGGTGATATGGAACACACAGCACATAATCAAGTAATGTTTTATAACTCTGTTGTAATTGAGGCACTTTGACTTTGTGTATTTAATTAAACTTTTGTACTTTGATAAACACTTGGCTGTTAGAAAACTACTTGACCACCCAGAGGCTTTCATCTCTGGTACTAATTGATTGGAATCCAGGAGGTCACAAAACCACAAAGCGATCCCTGAATTCCAGCTTCTGAAGTGCATTAGTTGGTCTTTTCAATTAAAAAATCTGCATATTTTCATGCTTAACAAAGATAAATCAGAGTGCATACCATACTATGAAATAAAAAATCAAATTATATGGTCCACACACCACATCTACTTTCTTGTAAAGAAGTTAAAACTATTGGCTGAAATTTATACTGACCACCAAGAGTGTTCTTACAAGAGAGAGGTTCCCTGCAGAGACCAGATGTTTGGGGTAGCATCCTGAAGGATGAGAAAGGATGTTACTGACAAGAGAAAAATGAAGAGCATTCAGACTGATAACGGAACAAACACTGACTGGAGTTCAGCATGGCGATGAAAAGCCTTCTCTTCAGATTTGCTGCATCTTATGGAAGAGCAAAGTTGTGTCTTGTACCGGGAGGTTTGGAAAATAAATACGGTGCCTGTTGTATGTAGGAGACTGGAGGAAGAGTTGATTGGCTCAAAACGGCCAGGTGGGAAATGCCTTATTCCATCAGAATGTTCAAAGTTTGCAAGTAAAAGTTGTTTTTTAACCTCCTGAGAATTTTGTTGTTTCTCCTGCACAACTCCCAAGGTAAATCCAACTACCTCCCCCTCAATCTTCAGAGCAGACTGGGGATTACAGTGTGCTAAAGTACTGTCATGTTGTACAAGACAGAATGAAAAGACAGATCTTTATTGATTAAGGATGGAAATGCTTAAATACATCATCTGTAAATGATAATAATGTGTAAATAATATACCCATTCAATTTAAGAGTGCTACAGTGAAATTTATTGTGTTGCATTTCTATTCATCCCAGAGAGAGACAAAATGACAGCTTGGTGTCATGGTGACGAGGACTCTATTTCACTTTCTTGTTCTGTATGTCAAATGCATTTAAGAAGGGTAATGTGGTGTGAAAATAAGTGATAATTAAAGAGTTGCTTTATTTCATATCTGAAACCAAGATATGTACAGTGACATATATATGTGTCACACCTGTCCAGAAGAAATAAAACTGAGCTGAACTGCTAGTCTTACATTGGAAAAACAGATTGACAAATTAAAGCCTGCAGGCTGTTAATTGCATTTGTATTTTAGAGGAAAAAAAACCAGGGAAGTGGTGGTTGTCTTCATTTTCTATAGCTGAGAAATGTCAAGAAAAAGTATAAAACATTTTCAGTTTCTCAAGGTAAGGTATCTTTATCAACCACACCCAAACACAAAATCCCCATAGCGTGTTTCTAGTATTAAATAAATGTAAATCATGTGTTGGTGCAATCATGCAGGTTGTTTATAACTGCAAATTATAAATTTGAAAATGAGCAAACAAGTAGCAGAAGGTAGTTTTGACATGTGGAAATCTATCACAAATTCTGTGGCTTGCCTGTTTTACCTAAAGTGCTCTGATTAACATAGAGAGATGGTGGGAACTAAACAGGGTGCAGTTAGACATTGATACAATATTAATTAAAAGCTCTGTGTTTTTGCTGAAGAGAAGTAACTTGGCAAATAGCAGTGGAAAACAAAAAACATTAATTAGGTGTTTGTAGGCCAAGATGTGTTTCTAAATGTGACAAGTAAATCTGCAGACACTATGTGTTAGAGAAGTTGGAGCCTTGTATTGAGTGTCAATAAGTGCTCATTTCTCTGGTGGAAAACTTAATGGTAATGAATTCATGCAATTGCTCACCCTCCCTGTAGGTTTCTCTTTTGTCTCTAAAGAGCAAGCTTTTTAAAATGCATATATGCATAGAGAAAATGTTTATAAGAGAAATAGAGAAAACTCTTTATATGGTTTCATATTTTGACAAATCAGGGGAAACATTTTCCCATGTTTATTTTTCTTTCCATCTCTTTTCCCTTATATTTGCCTTTTTAAAAAAATTCATTTATTTTCATAATATTTTCTTCAGTTGTAATTAATATTATCCCTCTGCATTTTTTTTATTTAGTACCCTTTACGAATCGTATTCCATTCGTCTTGATAATACCAGAGCATGTCATTAGAGTACTGACTGGCAGTTTATTGATTTTTAAATTATAGTCTTCCTATGCTTTTTCTCTATGACTTTTTAATAAAAATTTATGGCAAGTTTCACTTGTCCAGTATCTGTCTTTGAAGATTTTAATTTTTAGCTATGTGGTCAGTTTCGGATAAAACAGGCATCCAAGGTATAATGTGAAGAGCACAGGCAGCTAATTTTACTGGATTTTTCATGCAGTGCTATGCTTAATGCCTGGTGTTCACCACCCAGTTCCTGAGTCAACAAGGGTAGATGCTATTTTAGATGTGTATTTTTGCATACTAAGTATTTTAGAGTGCCTAATCACAGAGAACAACCGTGGCTTAGATGCTTGTGATTTTTCTTAAGGTTAAAGTATTGTCAGTCAGCTGATGGATTCAGTGAGTGAAAATTTGACATTTAAAGAATGAAAACAATCACGTGAAACTATGAGGGGTTTAGAGTATGTTAACCTAGAAACTGGTTAGGATGTTGTTGTCTCTAGTCTCTGATAGATTGTGTCATTTGGAAGTGAGCTGGGTGGTTGGTATAAGACTGGGGGTTTTTTTGAAAAGAGGAGCACCACAGACTTCTCTGCCAGTAGGTTCAGTCTACTGTATTGCCCTAGACCAAGGAAGTAGAATGATCCACTGTGACCAAGCTGTTGCCACACAGCAGTGTGCTGCTTATTGCCCAAGTCTATCCTTAGCAACACAGAGTTTCACCTCCTAGTAGAGCTAATGGAGACATTTGTCAAAAATGGGATGCATTGTATTGAATAATGCAAATACTGGTACTTCTTATTGGCACTTATTTCTATGAATCCCCTCAATTCTTTTTGTTATTTTAATAATTTGATGCTTTGGACATAGAAATGTATGATGTTTCACGACCTTTCAAGTGAGGGTGTGACAGCATCTTGTCTGCTCCAGATTTACTTTCCAAAGTGTGATCTATTGCTGAAGGATATGTGTACAATTTGTGATACTTTTGATACACTGGAACTCAATCAAATAGCTTACATTGGAAACTTGTCCTGTGCTAACTTCTTCAAGTGCTCAAAACTTCAGTCATGTGGGGCTGAGGCTGAATTGTTGCACAGCATTTTCTGAACTTGGATGAAGAAGTGTGTAATCTGCAGCAGGAAAATGTGGAAGATGGTTCGTAGAACAGTTTAATATTCATCCAAGTTCTTTTCTTGTGTTCGGTGAGGGAAAGGAAATTATCTACTTCAGCCTCTGAACTGAATCAAATGGCTCCTCTTTGCATGTGCAGAAAGAAATTAGAGCTATTTCCAGTCCTCGGTTCCTGGTTATCTTAATTGCAGCAGGGCGAAGTTCACTTTGCTCCTAGAATGCAGGAGATATGAATGAGCAAGACCTTTTACCTGCTTTGCATGGCTTCTTTGTGTTAAGACTCTTGCTCACCCTTACATGTTGATCTTCTGAAATCCCAGCCTTTTTCTGTTTTGTTCCTTTAACCTATTGTTGTTGAAGCCCAGCTGGCAACGAAGCCCCACACAGCCACTCACTCACTTCACCTATGTTGGGATGCAGGAGAGAATTGGAAGAGTAAAAGTGAGAGAACTTCTGTGTTGTGGTAAAGGCAGTTTAATAGGTAAAGCAAAAGCCACACACACAAGCAGAGCAAAACAACTTTCTCCTCTTTCACTGCTTTGCATGGGCAGGCAGGTCTTCAGCCATCCTCAGGAAACTGGGGCTACATCATCTGTTTAATGGTTACTTGGGAAGACAAA
>VZTA01019626.1:0-20080 GCA_013398855.1 Mohoua ochrocephala
AGCTGCTCATGTGGTAATTAACACAACTTCTTACGAGACTAATGGAGGTTCTGAGAAAGCAGAAGCAAACAGATGGAGTGGGTGTTGGCATTGCACAGCAGGACTTCTTAGCTCTTCATAAGTGGGTCAGTAATCTAGAGCAGAGGCTAAATAAGTACAGAAGTCCTTTTGACACCAGCCTTCTAAGTAATTTGTAGTTATCTTGCTGAATCCTCCCAGCAAGCCAGTGGGATTCTAATCACATAATCCCTGTGTATTCTGAAACTAAATGTTGGCACGTGAGTTCACTTTTCTAAAACACATAATGAATTTGGTGGCATTTAAGAACTTGTCTTCATGCTCTCCCTTGCAGTTTTGACATGGGCACAAGATGCAGTCAGTGAAGAAACAGTGTGAGCATCCTTCTTCCGATGGAGCAGTTTCTTCCTTCTTAGCCCGGATTATTCTTTCGAATCACAGAATCTTAGAGTAGTTTGGGTTGAAAGGAACCTTAAAGATCACCTAGCTTCAGCTCCCCTGCCATGGCCTTGTGCAGGGGCATCTTCCGCTAGACCTGGTTCCTCAAAATCCGGTCCATAAATGCTTGGTAACTAGTGATGGCTAAAATCCAAGCTTTCAACAAACCAAACCATGCCATGAAGTGAATAATCAACTGGCATATTGATAATCTTATCTTCATTTAAAAAGTTGTTTCAGTGGTGACAGCACAGAGAATTGGAATCCAAAGAATGGAAACACAACTAGTTTCAGCATCCCAGTATTTTGGTGTGATCAGTTGAGTGGTTTTTCTGTGTTAAAAAGGTTACAGATAATGCTTCATGCTTTATTTTTGCTTCTTTTAATTGAGACCAAAAAATAGTTTCTTTGGTAAAATGCCTGATAATGTACAGCTAAGAAAAGAATTTAGTTGGGTCAGGTTTGGGATACCTATTGACTGGACCGTGGTAGTTCCTATTTTTTCAAAATTGGAAATAAATTTGTAAAAAACAGCCGGAGGAAGGGAAGCATTGAATTTGGACAAATTTTTGTTGCCATTAATAGCAGTAGTTATATTACAGTTATTACATATAGTTGTTTTTGATACTGTATGTGGAACAGTAGTTAACACCTGAATCTCAGCTTTAATTTGAGGCCTTAGTTCCTGCAGGGGAGGTAAATTTTACTGCTGCTTTATATTAAATTGCATCACAAAAGCAGAGCAATGTTGATGTAAGGCAATCTGACAGATTTTTGGCTGAAGTAAGGTTTAAAAAACAGCTTTCTGAAATAGCAGCTTAGAGACTTTCTGCCAGGGTGCTGGTTCCATGCAGGTGCTTCAGAGTCTCAGGTGAAACGCTGCAGTTGCTGCCAGAGCAGAGCGAGGGCCAATGCTCCTGTCCAGCTCTTGCTTTTCAGCCTGCTTTGCCATTAGAGTTTTAGTGTTATCTGGTCTCACATGTGCTCTCTTTCTGTCCTGTTTAACATGAGGAGAGCATCTCTGTGCTGTGGTTTTTAGAAGCTTATTTTTGCTTGCTTTTCTGCAGCTTCCCAATTTTGACTTTGAGACAGAGAGTAAGAATGTAGATGATCTATGGAATTTACAGTCCACAGTTAGATTTCTAGAGCACCTGGGTTCCACTTCCAATGTGAGTTGAATTCTGAGTTTTTGGACCATCCAGAATCAAAGAAAAAACCCTGCAGTAGGTTCCATGGTCTTGGGAATGTGGAAGATTGTGAGGGAGTGTTGGGAATGTGAAGCAGACAGCCACAAGTGAAGTGATTGGTTGTAATTACTGATCAACGTCATTAACATTGGTGTTCTTTGAGTTTTTTAGGATGAAGTGGTAATATTTCAAATATTTTAAAGCCACACTTGTCTGGCTTTCACTTCATCCAGTAGTGAAAGCTGGTATTTTTTTAAACTACTGTCATGGAATTGATCACACCCTGGTTCTTCTGGGGAAATAAGGTTTTGTTATTTAAGCATTGCATTCAGAATATCTTTCTGGTACTCTTTCCTAAAGAGTGTAAAAATACAGTAGCATATATTGATTGCATCTGTAATGTTTCTGAGCTTGATTGTTGTTTGGTTAGGGGTTTTTTTGTCAAGCAAGTATCCATGTGACTTCTGAGCCTGAAAGACTGCTCTTGATGTTGAAGTGAATAATGCTATTGACACTTATTTCTTCTCTTAGACTTCCTTGAAGTGTCCAGGAAATAAATCCAGTATATCTTAATTTGGCTGTATTTCTGATATATTCTGCAATGCCTCAGTGCTTAAACTTCAGAATCTGATGAGAATTTATCAAACACATGAATACAAGGCCATTTGACATGATCAAAATCCTTTAAAGAAGCTGTATTTCTTTATTATATAAATGTTATTCCGTTGGTTGCTTGCCCTGCAGCCCTTCCCTCATTCCCTACAGTGAGTTAGCATTGTGGATAAGACAACAAAGCTAAGCATGGTTTATGGCACATGTTAAAATTGTTTTCTGAAGGTTGGCTCTCTTTATTAGTTACTCTGAGCCTCTGTACGTGGAAATTACAGGTGCTGATCACAGTGTCTACATGAGAGTTAACAGCAGGAGTACACTGGGCAAAGAAGTGCCCTGTTCAAAGATGGGGCAACTGGCTTGGAACTGCTGTTTGAAATCAAATCTTTTAAAATTATGGCTTTTCGATGCCTTTTTCTTCACATAACTGAGTAAAAAGCAAATTTAGGTGTAAAGAGCACAGTTCTTATTGAAAGAGAACCCTCTTCTACCAGTTAGCATGTTTTCTTGAATTTCTTGGGAATATTTGTCAGGAAAGTGATCACATAGCTGCATGCAGTAACCTAGTTTTAGGAATGCTTTTGATCACCGATAGAGCAGAGTTGACAAGCTGATGTGGCTTCTAGAATAGATTGTTTTCAGGCTTTAATATCTTTTCCCAAAATAGGTTACTTCAGAGGACAGCAGTACAGGTACTCCTTTGTTCCTTCTCGGGTTAAAGCCATAGGACCTGGGTGATATCAGCAATTAAACTGGGGAGCAGGGGGAGTTTCTCTGGGAACTGTTCTAGGAGAGTTCCCAACACCTGCTAAGCTATGAGCAAGTCAGTGAAGAGGACAGCAGTAGGCAGTTGGGTTGGCATAGTAGATCGTAAAATAACATTGTAATCCAGACAGAGGTGAAGCCTCTTTTCCCAGAAGCAAAACTTGGCACTGATAGTTTGTAGCAGAGCAGGGGTAATCCAGTGTTCAAGCTGGGGATGGACACTTGTTCTTAATCATAATTTAATATATAAAAAATGTTCTCAAACCACACAGTGTTTCTCAGTCTGGATGTGATCAGTTAGATGTAAATTAGTTCTCTAAATGTATCAAAACTGTAGATGAACATCTTAAGCTTTCAAAAATATGTATAGATATTTAAGACAATGCATCAAACTTCACTAAAGTACCATTTTTGTTGCTGAGATTACGAGAATAACATGCTCGTAAATTGTTTGTTGATAAACTGACTCCCTTTTCTCATGACAGGATTACTGAGGATGAAGCAGACTCCCCCTCTCCTTTTCTCTTGTTGAAATCTGAATTAAAAAAATTCTTTAGAACAAAGCCAAATAAATCTTTTCCGGAAGTATGGCAAGAAACAGCTGAGATTTTGTGGAGCGTTGGCCAAGATTAGCTTCATAATCTTGTGCTCCTCCTTGTGATACCTGGTGCTGTGAATACTTCAGATGTGTTCATTGGAAAGGTGTAGCAGGAGGATCAAACTGCCCTTACTCTGCAGTCCCCTAATTGTGGTGGAACTTCAGTATTGTTCTCTGTAAAAGACTAAAAGATTTGCTTATAGACAAAAGGATGCTGGCCGTAGTTACGTAAAAGGACATGTTCAAGCTGTAGGCTGCAGAACACCTTTAGATGCTGCGTGGACATGCAGTGGGAAATAAAAACTCACGTGAGGTTTGGCTTCAAGTCTCCCTGAATCTTAATGTCTAAACTTGAGTTTAGCAATTAATATGGCAATAATGTTGGTAATGTTACTATGTTGAATACTGCCATTCCTCCTTTTATTAACCCTTTCAATATAATTTCGACATTATTGCCTAAAAGCAAATTTTTTTTGTTTTCTCCTGTTTAATTCATGATGTTGGTGTATTTCATGTGTAGAGAAGGACGCAGGATTAATATGAGCACAAGGTAATGCTTTTTTCCCTCTAATAGCTTAGTTTTCCTCTACTGCCACTTCCTACTGGAATAGTCTCTCTCCAGGGATACCTTAGAGCCCCCTCAGGTACCTTAAATGGGCTACAAGAGGGACTTTGGACAAGGCCCTGCAGTGACAGGACAAGGGGGAATGGCTTCCCAGTGCCAGAGGGCAGGGACAGATGGGATATTGGGAAGGAATTGCTGTCTGTGAGGGTGGGGAGGCCCTGGCACAGGGTGCCCAGAGCAGCTGTGGCTGCCCCTGGATCCCTGGAAGTGTCCAAAGCCAGGTTGGAGATGTCTTGGAGCAACGTGGGACAGTGGAAGGTGTCCCTGCCCATGGCAGGGGGTTGGAATGAGATGAGCGTTTTACTGAAATTAAGAATAGCAATTGTGTTCAAGTGTAATTGAGTGAGGTTTAATTGCAAATACTAAAACATAACTGTTAACTTGTTTTGTGGCACAGCTGTGGCTGGTGGTGAGGGCTGAATTGCTGTAGCTGAGGTTAAGCTTTAGTGTAGACATAGCTCAGGTTACGGCATCTTATAATGATGTCATCCTGAAAAAGGAAGTCTTAGAGTATTAAATAAAGATACTTAGGGCTGCCAGTTTTAAGCTCGTGCAATTCAGGAAGCCATGTGACTTACCCACATAATTTGTTAGAGTTGGTGTGCCAAGCAGAGAGTATTGGCATGCTATTTGAGCTAGGTCAATGTGTAAAAATATAATTGTGCGAGATACTTAGCCAGCAGCAAAATGCTTTATAGTTCAAAGGCACTTGTCTCTCGAGTCAGGAGGAAAAAATGTTGAATTTAGGATTATATTGTATACTGACTGAAACACTGGATAAAGGATCGGGGAATGTGGATTCTGGCCTTGGCTCTGCTGCTTTTTCCCAGGTAACCTAAGTTTTTAATTTGCTGTCATTTTTCTGTCTATAAATGGAGATTTTTTTTTTTTTTTTTAAGGGTTGTAATAAGGCCACCTTCACTTCGCTGGTGTAAGGCGTATTAATTGTTTAGGGAGTAAGCTTAAAGTATTTTTTGCTGTTGGAGTATCAGCGATGTGAAAGCAAATTTGAGGGTGAAAATGTGAGTGGTTAGAATTTGTGAAAGTTCTTTGTTCGAGTTAGTGTTGTTGTTCATTAGGGTTGCCTTAATGCTAAGAAGCAGGAAGAGTCTGAAACAAAAATAAGTGTTAAAGCTTGCTTGATTTTTTTTTTTTTAATATGCAGTTAATTATCAGGTTAACAACTGATGCTGGGGCTACTTGCATCACTTTAGCAACTTACCTGCACAGTGGGTTCTGGCAGAAAGCTCTGACTAGGAAGAGTAATACCGGCATCTTGACACTTCATGCTGTCATTAAGAAGACATAGTAGTCACTTCAAAAAAATATGTTGACTGTGCTTTATTGTCAATACTGACCCCAAAATTATCTCGTAAATAGTTGTTATTTTTTCTCTCCAATGAAAGAATCAGTCTTTACCCGGCCCCAGTCAATGCTGAACTATTCCCTAGCTTGCTGTGATAACTCATGCCTTTATATCTGGCCAGCTATTCAGTGTGGTGAAGATTCCTCTCCTCATTACATTCTTCTGTGGAAGTCAGCCATTTTAGTTTTCTTGGTACTGTAACAAAACACCTGAGTGCTCTTTTTGCTAGTGTGGATGTTTTATGACAACCTGCCCAATTTTACAGGAAAAACTTCCCGAATATGTAGCTCAGGCTGTTAGCCTAGGAAGAATTTATAGGCTAAACAAGATACTGCAGTTTCTTTACTGCTGCAGCTTTGAACACAAATAGCTGGTTAATAGGCTCCCTGCTGATTTAATCCTGCTTGTAATGTACACCTGCTAATTTAATAAAAGTAATTTCCCATGTCTTGTTTACTACTTGGGTTTGTTTTGTTTTTTTCACCGACTCAGTTGCACTGCTGATTGGTGGAAAGCTTCTAAAATTTACTGTGTACAGTGCCATAGTCTCATCATGAACAGCTTTCTTTGGCTTCTGTCACGCTGCATTGTTTGAAGCCGACTGGCAGGATACAAGAGAACAATCGGGAGCTGGAGTAAGTTCACATCTTGCTGCATATGCTTAAAAATTGGCAGAAGAACAATGAGGTTGGGGAAATCCCCTTGAACAAGTGCTGCACAGTAATCTGACTGCAGCGTTTATGCAGGAAAGATCCTCCAGACTGTCACTTTTCATTGCAAAATGTACAAGCAAGTTTTAGAACAAGAGTTGAAAATTTTCACTTAGGATCTTTGCTCGTAATTGTAGGTAAACAGACCCCTTTTTTGGGTGCTTGGTTTGTTCTGTTCTTGAGTACTGGATAGAGAAAAGCCTGGTGCGAACAAAGCATACTCAGTTTTGCTTAAATGCAGAATTTCAAAGTTACTGTTTAGTTCAATTAGTGAGTTACCTCCCAGAACTGGTCTTTACTTCCCCTTAGTTTTGTGGAAGGCTTCAGGTTGAGTTCCTCTGGTACTTGAAATAATTTCAGCTCAGGCTGTAGTTTTGAAGGTTTGAACGTGAAGAAAGGCTTATACCAACTGATGTGGAATCTTGCAGCTTTGTGACACAGAAAGTCATGTCTGAAATGGTTTTTGACTCAGGTGTTTGGCTGAAAAAGTCTTTGTCTCTTTAGTAGACTACTCAAATGTTCATCTCATGGACTCCAACTACATTTTTCAGGAGTGGCTTCTGAACCTTGCCACGTTTGCATAAACCTACAGCAGCGCAACCTCCAGTCACCCAAGCTCATTGATAATTCTTTACTCTCTTTATGTCATAAATATCCCCTTCTGCTACTGTGGGGGGAACTTGAATATAAACTTAACAGCCATACCAGGGAAAGGAATTCAAATGTGTCCGTACCCATAAATTCCACAAAACTAATAACAAAAATGCTTTTTCAGTTCTTCTGCATTTTTAATTTTGAGTGTCTAATGTTCTGTTTGTCCCATGTACCTGTCTTGCAGACTGATGCCTTGTCTAAACACGGTTAGTACCCAAAAATTAATGCTTTGCTGTCCGCTGTATGCCTCAATTAGATGAATATAGGAGGAAGACAGAAGGGCTCTACCTAGTGCAAGCTGCATTAATGGCAGTCATTTAAAAAATTCTGTAATTCTGTTCACTGATGGGAAGAAATTTTTACTGGAGTTGAGTGCCAATGTGTTTGTTGATCCTCTGGGAACCCCTCAACGTTTTGGCCAACAACCACAGACATTCCAAGAAGGATTTAAGCAGCTCTCCTTCCAGCAAAATCCATGTGTTTGGTAACTTAAATGTTAGTGTTCCTTGGGCCTTTGAAACTCCCATCTTTTTGGCTGCCATAGGACAGAGAGAGAGAGCAGGGCAACTGCCACCTCAGCAGAGGGCAGGTGGTGGTAGATCAGGGCTGACTTCTGGTAGGTGGAGTGAGGAAAAGAAACTGTTGGACGTCCTGGGAAAGTGCCTTACCTGTTAAGCAATTGGATGTGAGGCAAGAGCACTTGTGGGGCACGGTCTTCAGATGCATTTTGTGGGTGTGGATCATGAGCAAGATGTCGAAGACTTCAGGACTTGGCCAAGGTGTTAACACGTCCTTTCTGCCTAAGCTCTAGTCAGCAAAGCTCAGGAAGGAACTTTGATTCTTATTCTAGAGGTGCCTCCTGCATATTCCAGTGTTCTGATGGCAGTGTCTGCTGTGGAGTCCCATATTCTCTTCTGGGCCTGAGGGGAGTAGAGGCCTCTAGTTAGGCACCTTTGCTATTACTTTCTTGATTTTGCCTTACCAAAAGCATATAAGGCAATATAATATCTAAGAAAACGTGCAAAGTGCACTTTAAAAATAAAATACTGCTTTCTTCTATCTGAACAATGCAAGCCTTCAAGGCTTTTTATGGCTTCCTTGCTAGATGTGAATTTTCTTTACTATTCCTCATAAAACGTGGACATTGTCAGTGTTGGTGATGTCGTTTTCAGACATAATTTTGTATTTTTTTGGCAAACAGTGATGTCACAAGTACCATTCAGTTCCCTGCCTTAGTGTGTTGCTTGGGGAAGCGTTCTCTAAGCGTTCATTTGAAATGCCTTATAGGCGACACTTTAGCTGTATAATAGTTGGTGTTCCTTTAAGTGTTCATAAGGACAGTCTGTTGTTTGGGATATGGATCAAGATCCGTGTATTCTCTGCTTCACCAGTTTTCTGCCAGGTGTGCATGGCTTGGGCTGCAGCAGGGATTGTAGTGGCCTCCCTGCATTGAGCACTTGATAGCATAGAACCTCTGTTTTTCTTCTTGGGGTTTCTCGAGCTGGGTGTGTAATTCATAGGGGCTGTCCAGAGGAAAGTTCAGTTTGAAACGAGGTATTAAAAGATCCCGTAACTGTTGTTCTAAGAGTAATCTTTTTTGCCAAGCTAACATACTTTTTGAGGACTGTGGACAAGGGAAATATCTTGCAGAGCTGCTCTCTCCCCCTCACTACCCCGAATACACAGTAGTTTGAGAAGGTTAATCAAAACATCTCATGTTTTCTCAGCTGTCCATCAGTTGCAAAACAGCCCACGCAAGTGGTAACATCAGCCACTCACCCACTTGGAGGATGACGGACAACTCGAGAAAAATGACTTGACTTGGCCCTTCCTTGGTAGCTGTACCTTTTAGCTTGTGGGGAAAGCTTTCACCACACCTACCGTGACTAATAGTGGTTAGAGAACTTGAGATAAAGGTCATTTTTTAATGTCTGTTGAAAGTATGATCTTCTGCGAGATTTGTCTGCTGTTAACAAACCAATTTGTTGTGGATATATCAGCCAATATTGTGATGGATGGGTCTTCACATACAGGTACTTTGTCCTTTGATATTTCTGATTTTCAAGTCTGTAAAGAATTAGCTGTAAAGAATACAGCATTAACCTGTGAAAATGCACTGGGTGTCATCTCAACCCGCTGCCTGATATTATCATAAAGTAGTTTAAGTTTCTAAAGATGAGAAACTGCCACAGTTAGAAACCTTTATTGGATATAATAGTGTAACAAATGAAAGCAGCGTAGGAATTCCAAGTTACCATTACAAGAATAAACATCCACGCCCTCAGAGCTTGTAGGTTCACATGGTAATAGGTTTTTCTTTATTGTTGTTGTTGGTTTTGGTTTTTGTTGGGTTCCCTCCACCCCTTGGTTAGTCTTTAGAGAGCTGCCCTTGTGAATGCTGTTGTACACTTGTCATCTTCCCTAGATACAGGGCATCTAGGAGTCATTGGTTTTGATGGCTGTTTTTGAATACGTGATTGGGGGCAGTTTTTTCGTGCTCAGGTTCTTCTTACCTCCAGTTAGACTGCTTCAGTGTTTGTGAGATGCAGAGCTGCTGAAAGCTGTGGTGTTTGGTGGAGAGTAGGGAACTGCAGGGCAAGTTTCCCAGCAAAGCTGTTAGCTCATGATTTCCGTGGGCTGCTTTTGGATGCTCCACATCCTTCGTCTTTGAGCATAAGACTTGTAGCCAACTCCCTGCTGAGTCTTGAAGGAGGCTGAGCTGCATTGCATGCGTTTTATTTCTGAGTCCTGACACCACCTCTGTGGTGCTTGACCTTGCCATTTAGAAATTTTCAGGCTCTACACCGCACCTGCCTTTGAGCACAGAGTAGAGACTCCTTGATCAGATCTGCGTCTGAGCAGACCATATGGACAATGAAAAAAAGAAAGAAATGTTTTACTTCAGCTTGGTTTCCATGGCATCCCGGGAAAATTGCTCTTGAACTTTGAGGTGCTCTTCTTCCAGGATCTCCTAGCATTGAGAGGAAAATAAAGGTAGCACTGATTGTTGTTGGCTGCTTTATTCTGTCTGACAGCACTGGGCTAGCGTGTCAGGATTTGGGAGAAGGGAGGACGATGAAGTGCTTTGAAGAGCCTCGTATCTTTATTTTTGCCTGTGTAGGCAGTTTGTTGCACATGTGAGCAGGAAGAAGTGTGCCTTCAGAAAAGGCAACAGGAGCCTTGAATGTTCATCAAGATCTTGCTGGCCTGGCCCTCAGCAGAACTAGAGAAAACTAGCTACTGGCCCTGAAACAAGCGCTGGGCAGCTCAAATGCTGCGCTCTGAGGGTATCTTTTGTACATCACGTTCCACTTTTGTGTCCCCTGTGGACATCCTTGAAGTTTTAATCTGAAGTAAATGGGAGTTATTCAATGACTTTTTTTCTTTTCCCACAGTGTTAGAGAGGTTAATTGCATCCTGTGCCTCCTGCTTTTCTGGCTATTTTGATGTGTTAATTTTTTTAGCATACATCCATTTATAAGGAAGGTTATTAAGTCATTTTCCTCGGTTCAGATGCTGCGTTTTGTATTTGATGTAATGGTTTTGAATATACTTTATAAAATTCTATGTAAACTTTATTCGTAAAAGCATTCTGAAAGATGAGAGGTTGTGTAATGGTTCCTGATTTATATTCCACTAAATATGCACATACATAAATGTTTTTTTTCTTGGTTGTGGTGTGTCCTGAATGTGTATGTGGGGTGGAGGGAGGCAGGGAGATAAGGTACAGTTACAGTTTTCAGCAAGTAATCTGTGTTTTCTGCTTGAAGCATAAACATCTGCTTTTGGATTCTGGGGAAGAAGGAAAACAATTTTTTTTCTTTTTTTTTAGTAACTGCTTAAGGCCAATTACTTTAATAAGTAAATCTAAGGGGTTAGAGACACTTGAGGAAGCACCCCTAGTTGTAGGAGCTCAGTGCCCACCTCACACTTTTACTCTTGTTTTGTTGAGTTTGTACTGAGAGAGAAATCTGTGCTTTCAGTTCTGCAAGAACATTCAGTCCAGGGCTTTGTAAGACATTACTTAATACCCTTTTTGTAGACTTGCCAGGCTCTGTTTCTCCTTTGAAGAACAAGTGATTCTGGTGGCAAGCTACCTATCCACCTACGGTTGTGTGTAAATACGTGTAAATATTCGTTTACTCTGGTTGCTAATGCTGCCCTTTAATAGAACTTTTCTAGGGGTCTGCTTTTCTACCCCAAGGTCTATCACAGAATGGTCTCCGTAGAAGAACCTTTGTCCAGCTCCTCTCAAAGGCAAGTGCCACCACAGAGCAGTGTAAATAATTTTCAGGAAGAATTCATACCTGTGGTTTTTATTTGGCATTTGTTAACTTGTTAGCTCATCCCTCTGGCAGGTGATTGGAAGAGAAATCAGTATTTCATACCGAATTACGGAATCTTTACATTTTCTGTTGCAAGACAATGATATCAGGACCTCTGTAACGTGATGTCACTGACAAGCAGGAATGGACTGCGGTAGCTTTGAGTCGTTCCCTTTGATGAATGCGTGTGCCTGGTTCTGTACACCTAAGTGAGGGGATGGTGTTATGTCACGGTAAGATGGGATGCTGGAGATGCCAGTAAAAACACTGATCAGTTCTGCAGGGATGCAAAATGATTTGAAGGAGGAGTGTGGTAGATATCTCATGAAAGGAGCTTCACATTCATGTCCTTATTGTAGGTTGTTTTAGTCTTTCCTGAGTGAGCATAGTGCAAATGACCTTTCCCCTGTCACCCCCAGCACGGGGAAAAGAAACATAAGCAGTATGCATTTCAATAGTTGAGGCACTTAGGTCAGCCAAACTGCATTTTAGAGCGTGTGTGTTCAGGCAGTTGGCTACACAGCTAGCTGAGGTGCTGTATGGAAAGACAGGTAATACAGTTAGCATTGCTCCACTCTGGTTTGTAGGCATTTTAGGCTGTAACAGGGAAAAGTGCTAATTGTCAGTGTGTACAAAGGACTATCAAATCCGAATATAAAAGCAGCTACACATATTTTCATTTGAAACCCAGAATTAAGGAAACCATGATCAGGCAGATTTGGTAGGAACTGTCTGTGCTGAGTACAATACTGTATGTAAGCCTGTGAACTTTTTTAATTGCTGACTTAGTTTCATCTCTGTTACACCTAAGCCTTTCAATTCAGTTTTTCCTATTACTGGAGACTTTGAGACCCTCTCTGAACTAGCTCCAAAGGCTTGATATATCTCCTTAGCTGTTCTTGAATCTCAGTTGCATCAGGAAGAAGATAACTGGTGTGAGAGGGAGGATTCTGTTCTTCCATACGTTAACTCACTGGTCCTTTTCTCAAAGGTACAATCAGTGGACTGTAATGGGCAGTGCGTTCACAGGAGTGCAGCTTCAGTGTAGCTACACCAGTGATAAACTGGAGGCTAAGTCAGTGTTGTGGTGTTCCTGCTTTGCTTTCCTGCTCAGTGTATTGCTCTGAAGTCTTGGATCGAAGACCTTACGTAGCAAGACTGATTTATTTTTTTAAAAACAGTATACCAGGCACAGATCTTGAGTTTGCATACTTCAACCTGTTTTCTCAGGTAAATTTTACAGAAGCAGCTATGAGCAATGCTACAGCACTGGCACTTGCCCATTTGTTATGAGAAAATGGGATTCCATAAGTCTAGTAGCCATTTTTTTACTGCTCTAACTCTGATTTGGATGGCTTGATGTAGCTCTTGAAGCAAATTTTCTGCCTCTTTTCTGCCTCCTTGACAAAATAACAGTCAAAGTTGTAAGCCTAGTAAATGTTAGGCTGGTGTAAAGGTGCTTGTGTGCTTGTGTAAGTAACTTCTCTAATTCAAGTGGAAACCTGATCATTTTTACATTCTTCTTGTTATGTTTTTTCTTGTTTAGTCTTTGAGTAAAAACAGAGTGAAAACCAGCGTCACGCTCGCTTCTATGGGGAAGACTTTGCATGAGAATTCTAGAATTGGAAAACTGACTTTGATTCTCATCTCACATTTTAAAACAGATAAATGGAGTACTGTCACAGATTGCTGAAATTATTTTTCATGTCAGCCACAGCTCCAGCACTACAAATGCCTCAGAAAATGTAGGGGCAGACAAATTAGATTCAGTGGGAGAAAGGCTCATGATTATAAGAGGCAGGAGAAAGGCAAATGGAGAAGATTGCCTTGAACATGAACTTGGCAGACTTGTTAGTGGCTGCAGATTCTGAAAGATGTGAAAGATTCAGGAAGGATATTAGGGGCTCAGTGTGATACTTCACAAATAAGCAAATTAAATGTCCAAGACCATTTCTGTAATGTTTTCTGTATAATGCGGGCTTTGACTAGCACAGTGCTATTTACATTTCAGGTTTTATTTGTCATATTTCTAGTGCTACCACTTCAGGTAAAGAGGAGGCTGTCGACTGAGCTCAGTGCCTTTTAGCTCCTTTAGAGCTGTTCCACCTTGCAAGACTTTGAAGAAAAATGTGTAACTGCAGTTACATACCAATTGTGACAATATTTAACAACTTCTTTGTAGAGTTTCTGGTACTTCATATGTAAATATCTTTGAAGTGGTTCTGCCTACTTTCATCTGATGTTGTGCTTGTTGCAAGCACTTCATTTAGTACAAAAAGTACCTTGAGCACACAGCATTGCCAACACTGTAAATAGTGGTAAGATAGTTATTTGTTGATTCTGTTTCTCAGTAAAAATTGGTAATAAATTCATAGTAGCCATGACCTGTAATATACCTCGACCAGCCCAAGCACTGCGTGTGATAGTTTTAGTGCACACAGGATACTGTTTAAAGCTCTGCTGGCTTCAGGTTTTTCAGCTATAACCTCAAATAAACAGCATCTCTGTAAAAATGAGTGTTGTTGACAAGATCTACCACCTTTATCCCTGGTTGTATCTCCCGCTTTGCTCTTGGGGAAAGCACGGGGATGTCTTGGAGGATGTGCAGTGCCACGTGTAGACGCCAGCTTGTTGAGGCTGAGGCCATGAGTATCTGGACAGTACTTGCACATACTTGCTTGGATCTGCAAATCAGTACATCTGTTTAACTGTGTTGAGAAACTGATCCTAATTAAGCAGCCTATGTTGACTACCAATAGGCTTTAATAGTTGGCATCTGGACATCAGTGAGGGGATTGTGGATTGATCTGTGTATATGCATCTCCAACTACTAGTTGAGATGTTTCTAGTTTAGAATTACTGCTGCTGCAAGCCAAGATGGAAATGTCTTTCTATATTCGCTGAGATGAGGTTGTGCTGTCACAGGTCATCTTACCCTGTTCAGCCTACTCCTGCAGTGTCCTTTTCCACGTAATCATATCGAATACAAGAGCTTGGTTTTGGGCAGTGTGTTCCTGTTGATATGATGTTCATGTGTATTTTTGTACTCGGGAAGATCACTGCAGTGTGTTTCTTTAAACGGTTTCATTCATGTAGGGGTTTTTTTTTGTTGTTGTTGTTACAGATTTTAATAGCAACGTTGTTCCTCTGGTAGAGATACATTACATTGAAACAATTTTCTTGCTTACTCATGAGTGTAGCACCAACTGTTTGTCCATGTTCATTTTTCAAGGGCAGATCAATAATTTCTCTGTATTTGCACCAGGATTTGATAGTCCAGTTTTTGTAGTAGACTTACAGTTAAATGTTATTCCACTAAGGTAGTGGAATAATGACTGGGAACATCATCCATGTCGTGTAGATAAGGCAATACAAATACTTTCAGGTTATCTTTAATAGCTGGGGTTTTCCTGTGTCCACATTTTTCTTGTCTATGTCAGTTTTTTCTGTCTTACTGAATGAGGACAGTCAGTTTTGGCATTTTGTCTGAAAATTGTGAAGCATTGCTACAGCTCATTGCTGTGTAGGTAATTTCTTGCCCAGAGTACAGGTTTTTTGGAACTCAGATTTTCCTGTTAAAGGAAATGATGAAATGGAAGAAGTGAAGGCATACTGTGTACTGCTGCATACTGATAGCCACATTAAAGATTCTTCTTGCCAGAATTGCACGGTATCATCTGAGATGCTGCTCCTTAGAAGCAGATAAAAAGTCAAGTTGAAACACCAGCTCTTACAACCCTTTCCATTCAGGGAAAGACTCTGACAGAAGAAGCTTTGCTTCCACCATGTATTAACTTGTCTGATCCTTTCTTCACCACATCAGTCCACTGGTCAGTCCCAAACCCCAGTTGTCCTAGGTTTAGTGTGTAGCAGCTTAACCAGATACTTGCTGGATTTGAACTTTTCCCTGAAAGTACCTGGGTCTCAAAGAGTAGTTCTTACTCCTTCCAGGTACTTTTTCAGCGTTTCTCCTTTCTGTAGGAAATAGTTTTCTGTTGTTAGACTTCCAGATCATCTGAGAAACTGAGCCAAGTTGGTGCTTTGTATCCCTGAAGTCCCTTCTAATAAATTCACTCACTTGGGGGATCTGCAAAAGTAACAATCTACTGTTCAAGCAGGGCGTGCTAGAGGCCACAGAACGTGGTGATTTGCTATTCTGAGCTAGTGTTGAAAAGTGTTGAAAAGATAAAAAACTAGCTTTTGTATTGCTGACCAAATGTTGACTTGTTTCTGTCAACAGATTGTTTTGAGAACAGCAGTGAAAATGCTCTTTGGAATGAAAGTGTCCACTCAGGAGAGAGGAAGTACATTAACTCCGAGCTTGTGTTTTGGAGTATATTTAAACACTGTCTGCACAGGAAAGATTTAGGGACAGCATGGACACAGAAGCCAAATTATATTTTGAAAACAATGATGGCTTACCAGTGATAGTGGACAGTGAGTTCAAAACCAAACCCCCTTATCTGGTAAAATACAAAGCCTGAATGTGCTTCCAGGCGTCAGCTGGAGTGGTTACTGAAGGTGAAATGGTGATACGCCTTGGCTGCCTCCCTCGTAATAAATTAAACGTGCCTGGGAACATTCCAGGCACCAAGTCCAACTGGCTCAGGACTGCCTTGACCATACTCTTCAACTCTGAGCTGCTAGAGCAGGGGAGCTGCATCTGAGCTGCCCAGTGTGAGTGGGTCCCAATGGTGTGCGACTCACAAACCTGGGAATTGTGTGGGAGAGCAGTAATTGGCACGGCCTGGTGCTGGGGAATGTCCTAGCTGCTTTCTAGCCGACATGATCATGTTCCAGGGCCTGGGAATATTTCCAGACGAGGCTTGACTTAAGAGTACAAATGTTAGTCCTTGATTCTCCTGGAATCTTTATGGGCTAAGGCACGGAAAGGACTCTTCGCATCACGTGGGATTTTGGATGCTTCAGAAAGGTAGATTTAGGAGTGAGCGATCCCTGTTTATTTTGAGGCAGTAATTCTGCACTCCTAAAAATCTGTACCTCTGTCTTACTTTCATATGGTTTTAGTGGTGGTTAAAACATCTTCCAGAATTCAGTCACCTTTCCAGCGCCACCTTTCAGGGATGAGTGGGCATCGCCGCTGTCAGGCGATGGCTTGTGTATGAATGAACGTACTGTGGCCTTTCATGGAAGTACTGTGTATGAAGTGTGGTTTTTAGGGTTGTGAGGAATTTCAGTTTGATCTGGTGCGCGTGTGTGTGAATATTAAGCGTCTTGATTTATTGCCTGGGTGACGTGGTGAGGGGGTGGTCTTGCACCTTGTAGGCAATGGATCTTTTATGTCAGCGGGAAGTGGAGAAACGTCTTTATTTCTTTGGATGTTTCTTCCAGCAAACAGTAAAAGCTTTGTTGAGCTGACTTTATTGATCGTATGGAATGATTTCCTGCAGGCTCTTCTCTGTTTGATTGTGCATTATTGGAGTTTAAGTATAGTCCTGGTGTAGATGAGCCAGTAAAACTCTGATACTAATCCCAGCTCTAAGCAGATATGCGTCCCAGAAGATAGCATGTCATGTAAACCGATGACTATTGGAGCAGTTTCACTGCTCTAACTGGTCACTTTTCTGTGCCTCCTGGCCTGTCCTCTCTCCGTAGTGTTTAGAGCTTCACTCCAAGCTATGTCTCTGTCACACAGTCCGCTTCACGATACTGTTTGTCTTTCTGTAGGTTGTGGAATATGCTGTCAGCTTCGATAGTTTGAATATTTATGGAGAGAAGAGTATTTTACATTAGCAATATAAAATACTGTTCCTGTTCACTGTGTTTTGTCAAAGGCTCTGAAATTCTACTTCTGCGTGCGCTGTCTTAAAAGCCTTGTGAACCAAGTGCGTGGCATGTCATGCTTACACCAGTGATGCACCCCACAATTCTGGGAACGTGTAGTCTGTGTGACAGCATCAGCTTTGGAGCACTGCTTTGTATGAAGGATCCATTGCTCAAAGGTAGTGAGCTGTCAGAGCTCACTGTGTCAATTAATATGCAGCAGGCTTTGTGTCTGCTGATTGTTCCTCTAATTGCATGTACAGGATGATCTGTCTTACCAGCAGTAGTGGTGCATATTTAAGGACACAGTACAGTGCAGAGATGCTCCCTGGTGTCCCACAGGCTGCCCGTGTGTCTTCAGGGCAACTCATTCAATCCTTGCAAAGCTCCTGGCAGCCCACCGTTCCTGCAGCATCTTAGGAATGTGGAAAAGAGAGGCTGCAGGCTCTGCTGATGCAGCCACGGGCAGGGTCCCTCTTTGCCCACCCGTTCTGGAGAGCTGGGATGCTGCTTGTGTCCGACATGGATGCAACTTGTTCAGGATGGTTGGCTTTTCTGGAGAGCTGGATCTGTGCCAGAGAATGGGCCTTCATCTCTGGCTCTCTGCTGCTCTCTGCTAGGCAGAGTCATCTAGTACAAGATTTTACTTGTGGCTATAATCAGTAAACTATGAAAAGGCCATGTATTGTTTAACATATTTATTTGTGATAAATGCAGACCGTTGCCACCCACAATTACATTCTCACTTCTCCTTTGCAGTGCCCATATAACTGCAGTGAATAGAAGAGATCTGACTGAAAAGTAACTCAAAACATGTATTTTCAGCCATATTTGTTCTGTGGTCAGATAGCCAATTTATTGATTTGGGTTGCCTCTCATTGGCATGGTCATTTCAGCCTCCCTGGGATGGCTTTAGAAGTGAGGTGTGTGGTAGAGGCAAGAAGGGAGCAAGACCCATTCATTCCCTTCACCAGGACAGGTTTTATTAGAAGTCACTGTGGAGTTGAGGTGGTTGTCAGCCCTGAAAGTGGTTTCGAGTCCAGTGCTATGCTGTCTGCTCATTTGTTTTGTAACACTAATCAATTTTCCCTGTGTAATGAGGAGAAATAGAAACACCAACTCACTTTTCTTTTCTTAAGCACTCAATCCAAACTTGAGTGTATTGGCTAAACTTGGTCATTTAAATTTCAGTCACAACATTTATATTTAAAATCAGAAGTTTGGTGATCTTGGACTCTTCCCGTTGCAAGTTTTCAGAGCCTGTTAATTTTAAAGGGAGCAGCCAGCCAAGCTTCAGGCTGCATAATTAGGAAGCAGAGGTTCGAGTTGGTTGTGAACCAAATTCTCTTCATTTCTGAGGTGCGAGGTTTAGTTGTATGCTACTTATATAAAATAAACTGTCTGTTTTCAGTGGTCACTGAGCAAGTATGTTATAGAACTGAGCTTCATTTGTGCTTCTGAAAGTCTGCTGCCTGTTTACAATCCTATGTCGTTTTCTTGCTTTGTTTAAATCTTCCTCTGCTTTAGTTTGTGTCTGTGACTGAGTGTTCCTTTGTCTTTGCTGTTGTGATCTTCTCCTTGAACCAGTTTGGTAAAGACTCAGTTGTCTTTCCTTTTCTCCTGTTTGATTTAGCAATTAAAGTTGTTATTCTATAGTTGAATCTTTAAGTACTGCACTGTAAAACTGTGTTAAACATTCTATGTTTTGTATACTGTGTGAAAGACTATTTAGCTGTTTAATCAAGGAGAGTACAGGAAACAGTGAAGTATCAGCTATCATGTGTTTCTCTTCAGAGTCTGAATTTTTGTTTTTCGGAATAGTAGCAAATCAGTGTGTGAATGGAAAATGAGATTGATGCTGAAGTGGTGGTACTTGAACTTTAGATTGCGATGTTCAGTTTTGGATACACATGGCCTTTGTTTGAAGTCTTAGGGCAGTTTATGTTTAGAAACAAACAAAAACAAAAAAACCCCCCCGCAACCCAGAAACTACCTTTTAAAATTGAATTTTGTAAAGAACTAGGCTGAGGAAGTTTTGCCTGTTTTAAGGAACATTGCAACTGTATCAATTACTTAAAACCTGAGAACTTGTTCACCTTTAAAAACATTTATCATTTACCTTGAATCACTTGTTCCATTTTGATAGCCTCCTTCATATAGAAAATATAGCATGAGATGTCAGTTTAAATGCCAGTCTAACAGTGCTCTATCTTCTATGTGAAAGGAAGTATTCTGTACATTTTTCCATGTTTGACATCATGGTGTTTTGAATAACCATGTTCCATATTCATATCAATTTTTTGTTTTTGTTTTCAATTTATGCACAGCACTTGCTCTGAAATTTGGGGACTGAGTACACCAAACACGATAGATCAGTGGGATACAACAGGCCTTTACAGCTTCTCTGAACAAACCAGGTGAATATTCTGCCCTCTCTCGCATCATAAAAACCTTGTGGGAGGGATTGGCTTTGGAGGGTCTGTAATGGGATGCTTTAGCTGTAACATAGACTAAAATGATTCCTAGGCCGCTCATGGTACAGCATTTTGAAGTATTTCCTTGCCACTGTAGAAATCAGTGTGTTCACAGCTGATGTTTTGACCAATGAAACTCTTAATTCTACAATTATTCCTTTATGATGCCAGTGCTATTGAAAGAATGGGAAGACTTGTTAAATGCAAGCTCTAATGTGATTTGGTATTTATATTAACAAAGTTGGAAAACTTAATTCTTTAGACCTAATCTTACAAAGTATTTAAACTGCTTTGTATGTCACAAGCTTTCAGTTAAATCTTGCTAATTGGCTCAGATATGAGCTACTAAAGAATTGTTTGTAAATTCTTCAGTAGTTAATGGCAGGCAAATTCTAAACAGGGTCTTTATTTTTTCATGTCACATTACTTGATTTGTGTATTGAGGTTTGTCTCCCATCCCATAACAATCATAAACATCTGCATTTGTGTAAGCATATGCAGTCTGTCTTAAAACTAGCAAAACG
>VZTA01019627.1:0-12144 GCA_013398855.1 Mohoua ochrocephala
TATTATTAGATATTAATATATATTTTTATTTATTAAATAAATATAATAACCACTGTTATAATGAAGCAGGAATGTGTCTATAGATAAAATTATATTATGTTAAGCAGCAATTTACGTTTATTTATTTATGAGCTATAGTCTCCTACTGAGTAAAATTCTTGAGGAGTCATTTTTCAAATTAGGACAAGAATTTTCCAAGCTACCAGAGTTTAAGGAGTTTTATTCTCCTCCTCCAGAAAAGGTGGGGGGTGGGAAATGGGGTTTTTTAGTCTCTGAAAATAAAAAGTGCTTCTGCCTAAAATGGTTCTGTGCTTTGTCTGACCTGAGTTTCTGATGAAAGATCCATCCCTGTTTTCAGGTCATTGTCAGCTTTCCTAAAACTGAATGTCCAGGCTTGAATGTGAGCTACTCTCCACAAATTACAATTAGGCGTCTTCCAATTACAAAGCATATCACCCCTGACAGCAGTATCTGTTCTTACAACCAAATGGGTGGAATTGTGGCACTTTATATACCTCAATATTCTTTTTTTCCCCCCCATGGAATAACATATTCAAAAAATAGTTGAGATTATGAAGGAAGAAAAAGTAACACTTCTGCAGTTGTATTGATCAGGAAATTTTCAGAGAGTACATATAAATCAGAGTAAATTTTGAAGTACTTTTTTTCTGTTATTAAATACCTGTAGGTTACAAAGCAGCTGCTAGGTCTATGAGATTAATATAAATATTTACACATGTATAAATCAGTTTACAGTTAAATTAGTTTCTTTTCTTTCAGAAAGAAGCTTTATGTGTTAGACAGTGTAACAATCTTCATTTAAGTTTCCAGCAATTTTTTGCAGTGTCCTAACCAGCCTGTCTGCCAGTTGCCCCTTATATGTTGCACAACACAGGCAGCTGTACATGCTTGCAAATGGTAAAATGTATTTTAACATGAAACACAACTTTAGCTTTGAAAAACCCCAAAACCCATATATCCTATGTACTGTATTTTGAATATTTGGGAATTTTTTTTTTTACTATTTCACTATCACCTTTGTACATTTTACATTAAATGCAAGCAGATTTGACCTAAAAATCATCATCTATGCCATTTTCAGACTTTTGGTAATGTTCAAAGGACCTAATTATAGAGAGTTTTGAGCTGCTAATGACTCCATCCCACTCTATCTACAGACAGGATGGAGCACAGTTACTGAAATGTCACACTGACAGATTTCAGTTGTGTTTTCTTCTAATGTGTCAAAATCATTACTTCTGTTCTGTATCAGAACCTGAGTGGATAAACGACTGCAAACGTACTTATGGAACCTGATGTTTATTTCAAAATCACACCTTCCTTTCACAACCCCACTTGAAAGGGAACGAAATTTTGTTTTCAGGATCTCTTCAGTGAATTTCCTGCCGTGGAGTTGCTTCCTCAGCCTCTGATGGAATATCCAACAGCTCAAACCCGAAAGATGTTATTGGCATCGTTGATTATTGAAAATACGAACCCGTGAGTAAATACTGATAACAACACTCAGCAGTTGTTAGTATTTAAACATGCCAATTAACTTATCATTAGGGCAAATTGCTCACTGATCTCTACAGTGTTGTATCTAACCTGCTACAGATCTAGTGCAGTCACTTTAAAGCAACCCACGTATCTCCACACGTCTGCTGTCATTTTTCTGCATAGAAGGGATGATCTGATGGATAGATACCTCCCAAAACTGAAAAACAAAATAAAAAGATCTTGTGTCTTCTCGCTTAAGCAATTAATTGTACACCCACCGACCGCTCTCTCTGCTCTCTTCCTCCTTTTTTTCTTACATCTGTTGTCAGGTTGCTCTGCCTCAGTAGTGTTGCCTCCACCCCAGCCACAACTGGAGTGGCAATTGCTGCTCTGAAACTGTGGTTCTCCTGTAAATGTATCCAAGATGATGTCACCTAGCAGGGGCTGTTCAGCTGCTGCTTCGATGTCTGAGACAAAACCCTGAAATGCAGGTGCAAAATCAGGGTGGGGCATATGAAATAAGCATATATAAGTTCTATAAACTTAACCTACAGATAGAAGAGATTCAGTCACAGGCTGGTCTGGTTCTGAGCAGCATGACTTAGTTAAGCCCTGTTTTGACCTACAGAGCCAAAATTCCACCCAAAACGCAGTAGAAATCCTTTATACTTCTCTGGGTGCTTTAGCTATACTTTAGTCATCTAGAAACACTGATTATTGCTGCTGGAACAAAATCCACCACCTGGGACTTGTGCTGAGCCCTTCTGACTGCTGAAAATTCGGTAGCCAGCAAAAAACAGAAACACATCAACATTTTCACTTCTTTCCAAGTAGAGCACTAACCTCTGCAGAGATTTAATAAAGAAGTTTCCTTACATAGCCTGTGGAACAAGTGGTAGTGGCACTAGGGTTGGTTTATAAAGAATAAATTAAACAACAGAGGAATAAGAGTGGCATCCTTTGATGCTGCCTCACTTTTTTTGACAGGTGTGGCAGGATTTTTTGAAGATGCCGTGAGTGACAGTGACACTCAAAATGTGTCACAGGGGGAACACAGGAGGTGTCATACTGGAAGGTGAACAGAACACTGCCTCATTATTAAGAATTCTTTGCACTAGCAGAACACAGGGCCCCCAGGAATTAGTAGCAGGCCTCTTATTTCAGAAATTAAAATAATGCATATTAGGTTTCTAAGTATCAGGGGATCCGGTTCACAAAGCCCTACCCGAGGCAATACTTGAAGTCCAGGTCAGTTTGACTAATTTTAATCCGTACTGTTGGACATACAATTGCCTGTAAATGACCTTAGATACGGCTTGGTGGCTTTCTGTGAATAAAGAAAGTAAGCACACACAAAGTTTCATTTTAATAACTTTTGGAAGATGGAGTCACATTCTTGCCCCCAGCACACTCTTATCTCATATGCAGAGCATCAAGGGCTCTAAAAAGAAATCTGCTACCTTTCAGGAACTAAAATAACTTCGAGCTTGTGTTACATAGTGATAAACCAGCGTGCATCAGAGGAAGCCGGAGAGATTTTACGGTCGGATTTTGAATGTTTCAAAGCGAAGTCAAGCGCGAGCCGCAGGGTGCCGCTGTTTTGCCAAACATCGGGAATTTCCCTGCTTTTTGCTCGCCCGGGGGATTTAGGGCAGCGGGGAAAGTTTGCGGTGATACCTTTGGAAGAGCTGAGGAATGGTTCTGCATCCCGATTACTCTTCTCGAGGAGTCGCGGGGTGTGTTGCGACTGCTTCACCGCAATCGAACCCATTAACATGAGGAGTGAAATTCGGCACGAACAGAACGACAGAAGGGAGTAAAACACAGAGGCAGAGCCAGACGAGCTCCGAGCAACTTTTCTTTCCACTCTTATCACCACACAAAATTCTGATCAGATGCTTTAGTCTGTGGTTTAATTAGTGCGTACCGTATTTAGACAGGCTCTTAACATTTTGAAGTTGATCCCCCAAGATCATGATGCTCCACCTGTTCTGGTGTTATGCACAGACTTCTTAATTTAAAATCTGCCGCATTCCTGAGCTGCAGTTGCCTTCTGGCAGCCTTGTCCTTCTGTACCTGGGACGGAGATGAGGTTGAGTAGTAAATGGCCCTTCTCAGTGCTGCTTCAAGAAAAACTGGTCTGCCCTGATTGAGTAAATCCATATTGGAATTGCCTTGGCAGAGATCAGCTCTCCTTGATCAACGCAAATTTTTAACCAAAGCCGCAAGTACCTTGTTAAGGAAATTGCGATGCTTTGCACTTGCTTCTTGTAGTAACCCCAAAGTGATGAAGTGCTTCCTCATCTGTACACTGATTTTGTAATAGCTTGCAGTGGTAATTTTCAAGAATAACAGGTTCTCCTAGTTTTTAATAGCTACCTTGCTGAGGAGAATGTAATTACTTTTCCATAAACTGCTATAAAAACATGACAAGTAGAAGATTGTCCTACTTCAGCTCACCCGCAGTACCTAAAATTTTTGGAGTTACTGATTTCTAGGAAGTCACAGAGTGCAACAGAGCGAGACTAGCTGGGCTCAAATATACCAAAACCACCTATGTAGTATTTGGTATTAAAAACATAAGGGGTGGCAAACACTAGAATAAGAATTGAGGCGTGAACAGATAAAATTATTTAAATCTTGCACTTACTCCTATCTAAATGTATAATTATCTTCTTTATGAACTTCCCATCTGTCTGCACAATGAGACATAAATATCATTAAGAGAGATTGTACTTGGTTGTGTTCAGTAACATACAGTATTTCTAGTATCATTCTATAAAGTTCTGCAAAATTACCTACCCCTCCAAAACCATGAGGCAAATGTCAGAGCACTACTACTGAAAATAGTGAAAGTAACAATCACAACCCATTGTAGACTCTAGGGGTACCCCAAATAATGTATCTCACTCACTTCGGTTTAGTTTTGTTCTTCAGTTAAAAGAAAGAAATTACTACAAAATTACAAAATTCATCATCATCATCATCATCAACCCAGATTTGTTACCTCATCTGCTATTTTCGTTTATTTGATCAGTAATATTGCATTGACCGAGCACTTACACACTATCCTTAGCACTCAACACTGAATTAAAAGTCTGTGAAGCAGCATGAGCTTTTCCTGTCCACTCTTAATGCTGTTTTCTCAAGGTACCAGTTTTCTACTAGTTGGCAGGAAGACAGTCAAATGTAGGACTGCAGTTCTTCACCTTTTGCCCAAAACTGCACCCACAGGAATAAGTTTTGAGTAAATAAGTTTTGAGAGATTAATAAATTAGATAAATCAGGGAAAGAAAATACTTTTTTTACAAGGAAGCCCTGATGGAGCTCCTTTTCCACGTAGGCTGACTCACCAAATTCCTGTCTACACGGCCCCACTGAAGCCAAATTAAGAGTTCTGCATTTTCTTTTAAACCTTCCTGCTTGTACTGCTCAGATAAAAGTTAGCTCGTCCTTTGCACGGCAGTACTAAACCAGAGTTCATGAATTATTCTTGTCCACCAGGGTATCTTTTTACCTTGTTCAGGACAACTGTTTCAATATCTTTCTCTGTTTCCCTCACCAAAAAAAAATAGATACGTGCATAACACAATACTGACACAAAACGTTGTAGTGTAACTGCAAAAAAAGCCTCTGCAGGTGTTCTCAAAAATCAGTTTTGTTGAAGATCTGCTGTATTATTTAGATGCCTGGGCAGCATGCAGTCACATTCCAGATATGCCTCATGAACAAGAACTTTTCTTGAAGCTGCCTGACAGCAGGGTCCCTTTTTTTTTTTCCTCTCGAATGTGAAACAACAGCTGAAGCAGAAGAAAACCGCAGAAAATCAGGTCAATATATAAATAGTAAACAGTAAAGGCACCAACTGACTACCTGTTATGTGTCCCATTAGTTTCTGAAATACTGAAAATAGCTGTCTCCAACACAAATAGAAAGTAGCTGAAAGTCTTTCTAAGGAGCTGAAGCACTGCAGACGAGAATTTTAAATGCATAAACATATAGTAAACAAATAAATGTATTTCTTTATAAATAAATACGTAAATAACTAACATAAATAAATGGTTTAGAGACATTACATGGCAAGATCTAGGTAGACCAGAGAAGAAACCAGTGAAAGAGAGGTATGAGTTTAAGAGTTTGCCCAGTTATCAGACTGACAAGACACCCTGTGGTGATATTCCACGGTGACAGAATAAAACAAGATGGAGAGCCCAGAGGGAGGCAAATGATGTATTAGTCCTGCAGAACTGAAAACTAAACAAGCAGGAGAAAAAAAAAGAAAAGAAGAAGAAGAAAAAAAAAGTACTTAACTAGCTACATTTTTATTTAGACAGTAGAGATGTCTAGAATAAAGAATTTCCAGCTTACAACAGTAGCTGAACCTGTTGCTTGAGGATTCATTCACTAAAAGAGAAAGTGGTGAGAAAAAAAGAGGCAAATGTTGTGCAGCCCTCCCTGCTTTACCTATTTTCAACCCAGTAATCCACACACCTGCACCAGCAGAGAGCTGATCAGGAGCTGAAGGAGCCATTAGAAAACAGTAAATTCTTCTTTATGCCTACTGAAAGCCACACAGTCTTGTTAAATGTTACTTCTGGATTAAAAATTGACTTTTGGGTAGAAAGAACAAAATGCCTGCGTGCTGTTTTTTAAATGGTGGGAACTCCAGTGTAACCTTTCCAGCTAAGTGTTGAATCTCCAGCGAAGTACTGAATGAAGACACACAAATACCCTGAAATTATGTCAAACAGAAAGAGCAGAGGGGGTGAGTAGGATGATACAGCTGCATTGATTAGGAGTAAAACGGAGAGTTCATATTTTACAGCACCTGTGCACAAGTTACGACAGGACTGCTTTAATTGGAAATGCTGCTGGAATAAAATTGCCATCCTTTCTGGCTGTTTGTTTATGTAGGTCTCAGAGCAGTCCATAAAGTAGGATGAGACACTTCATATCATTGTCCCCTTACAACTTTTCTGCTGTGGGGTCATAGTTACAGCAACAGGGAAGTCAGGAGTTAGCTCTGCACATTTTTGGTAACACAAGGTTTTACACAGAAGGTCAAAGCTCTCATCTGTGGAAAAAAAAGTCATAGCAACATCACGTTGTGCTAGATCACATTTTGGGCATAAAAACATCCTAGGTAAAGGCCTAGCAGCAAATGAAGATGTTTTTCCATGACTTTAGATACTAGTTGTTCATGAAAAGAACAGAAAATCCACAAGGAAGTAATTCCCATGCTTTGGAATTGTTCTCTTCAGGAGAGAGGCTCTGTGTGAATTTCGAAGCTGCACCCACTTTCCTTTGTTCATCTTCCATCTTACTGATAAAAGAAAAATTTTATCATAAAAATCACTTGTCACATCCCTAGACCTGGCATCCCCTTCTGCAGCTGAACCACTCTGAGCATTTTGCTATATCAGGGTTAAATGCACCTTTCAATTTTAACTTTGAAATCATTTCATGATTGATTTTAAATCAACACAAAACACAACACTGCTGCCGTTATAAACTTACCAAAACACAAAACACTCACCCAAAAAAGTCCATGGCATTAAAGGCAATGGGTTATAACATAGATTATGCTGGTAGTCAGTCAGTTATTTACTGGGTTGCAAATGGGGAAACAGCAGAAAGAAACAAAATATCCCTGAAAAAAAATCATGTGAATAGAATTTGTGTGCCACAAATTCGTGTACCAAAATGTGCTGATTTTAATCAGGTAGTTAGATTTAAAACAATTGTAACTTCAAATGTAAATGCAGAGTTTTTTCATTCAGGTGAATTTCAAAATACAGAGTTTTAACACTTCTTATTAGCTTTTTAGCAAAGGGGCAGAATATGACTTAATTGTGCTTCACCATAAAGTAATCAATTAGGAATAACAGCAGAAATCAACTTTTGCATCATAGCAACTATATTTTGCATTAATTTGAAAGAAGTGTTAAGAGTGCAGGGTAGTAGAATAAGATCCATTTCCTTTAGAAACCCATATTATGGAGAGAAAAGAAAAGAAACACATTTTATATTAGTTAGTACTTCATTACTTAACACATTGCAGAGTACATCATTAGCCTGAAAAAGAAGTTACTTGTTCTTCATTTGAAGACCATAGAAGAGCCTCACACTCAAGTCTTTTTCCTCATTTTCTTTCAAACTTCAAATGTTTTTTCAAGTGATGAGGCTTGCTGGATGTGACAAGGGGAGGCTGTTTTTGCCTTGAGAGACAAAGCCATGGAAAGCACAGGGAGATATTTTGTAGGAAGAAGGTGTGAATGTATAGGAGTAAAATGAAATTTCTGCTGTTGACTTTATAATGCCAAACAAATGCTCTTTGTTCACGTGTCACTTACGTGCAATCAAAGGAACACTAAGGATGCGATGGGAAAATTTTGGTGAGCAAAGTGACAGCTGCAACCCTCACATAGTTTACATGGACCAAAATTATACCCATTATTTCACTGTCCTGTTACTCTTCAACTACATAATCTCAGAGGTGAGGGCAGTAGGACATTTGCTGACACCATTTACCAGCCTTAATTTGCTTGAAAATAAGCAAATTATTATACTTATCCTAGGTCCCATAAAAACTTACATCTCCCTCAAATACTCTCCACTGAGCTGGAATTTATGGAAAGCAAATTTGAGTATTAAAAAGCTGCTAAACACAACACTCTCTTAACGCTCAGAGCAAACATACCACAAATTATTTTCTGTGCTGCATGCAGAAGAATGGCCTGCCCCAAAGCTTTCTAAAGGGAAGAGAAAGAACAGCATTGATTTCCAATGGGCTCTGGAACCCAGTGCTCTCCTGGCGCTCAGTAAATTAATGTTGGATACCATGTGTCACCACAGCAATGTTCCCATAGAAAACATTGGATACAAAAATAAATTCAAAGTGCTGCCCAAGCCGCTGTTGCACAGGGTGTCAATTATGTGTCACCATGTTCGATGCTCAGATGATCCCTGGGCTAGCAGACAGTGAAAGTTCGTGGGCAGGCAGTCCTGTCCCTTCTGTAGGTCCTTCAGGCAAATGAAAATGCTCCTCCACTGTCATTCATCATTGAAGGAGCACGTTATGGGTTTTTTTAAATCATATTCCTCAGGGTGCTTTTCCTCAGGCTAAGATCTCTAAAAGCTGTTCTTTGCACAGCAAAAATGTGGTCTCATATTAGAATCAAATTCTCTAATATGTTTTTCTGGCGTTCCTCTACTCCTTATTGAAGTTACTGAATATGTGATGCTGTGATTATTTTTTCGATTCGTCACCTTTTCTGTACTCCAGTTACTTGAGCATTAAGAATTTCACTTTTCACCCGTACAAAATGATTCCTTCCCCCAGGCAGCCTGTCCCAATGCTTGATAATCCTTTCAGCGAAGAGTTTTTTCCTAATATCCAAACCTAATATCCTAAGCCTCCCCTGGCACAACCTGAGGCCATTCCCTCTCCTCCTGTCCCTGTTCCCTGGGAGCAGAGCCCGACCCCCCCTCATTTCCCCCCTCCTGTCAGGGACTTGTGCAGAGCCACAAGGTCCCCCCTGAGCCTCCTTTTCTCCAGGCTGAGCCCCTTTCCCAGCTCCCTCAGCCCCTCCTGGGGCTCCAGCCCCTGCCCCAGCTCCGTTCCCTTCTCTGGACACGCTCCAGGTCCCACAATGTCCTCCCTGGAGAGAGGAGCTCAAAATTGACCCCAGGATTTGAGGTGTGGAGTAGCTTTAAGCTGAAAAAGGGTAGATTTAACCTGGTTATTAAGAACAAATCCTTCCCTGTGAGGATGGGGAGGCCCTGGCACAGAGTGCTCAGAGCAGCTGTGGCTGCCCCTGGATCCCTGGAAGTGCCCAAGGCCAGGTTGGATGGGGCTTGGAGCAGCCTGGGACAGTGGAAGGTGTCCCTGCCCATGGCAGGGGATGGGCTTTAAGGTCCCTTCCAACCCAAACCATCCTATGATTCTGTGATTCTAAGTCAAAATAATATGGGAAAATAAAATAGAAATCTGGCAGTGAACCTAATTGGATGTAATCCATCAGAGCACAAGGGTTTTTTTAGTCCAAATTGTGAAACCATGTCCTCCACACTTTATTTAAGAAATACATTAAAAAAAAAAAAAAAGAAGAAGAAGATTTGTGCATCCCAGCGTGGTACCTATGCAGCAAATTTAACCATTGAGTCATAACTGCCCTTGAAATTTAAAGACATCCCATGTGCCATAATGAAAATTAGTGTGGAGTTGCACTTCTTTCAGACCTCAGAACACATTTTTAAATATCCGACTTCACAGCAATCCGTCTCATTCCTAAGCACAGCAATGGTGAGACATGGTGCAAGTAATAATTCTTTCTGCATCTGTCAGTATGAAGATTAAGAAGATTCATGTCATAAATACTGGATTAAAACCAAAGCTAATTTTGTGCTGAGATATCTACAGTGGTGTATCAAAAACCTGCCAAAACAAAACTGGTTAATTGCAAAGCAGATGTTTGTAGCATAAGGAAACCTCTTTCTTTCCCCCCACTTTTTTTTCCCTTATTTTTCCTTCTTTTTCAATTTTTTTTTAAACATACTTATTCCATATTATAAACGACCTGATCCGAGGGTGAAACCAGTCCACACCAGGTACACCTGGATGCACAACAAATAAACACATGTGGCAGTGCAAGAAAATTCTGAATTGGTAGGAGCAGTCAGTGGTTCAGTTAATTGAACTGTGTGAGGCAACACGACAATCCTCCTGAAACCAGGAAAGGAACTCTGCCAGATCACTTCTTCACTCCAGCAGCAATTCTCTTTAAATAAACTGACCCGTTTTGGGAGCTGTGTGCCTGTCTCCTCCAGGTTCCCCTGGGAGTTTTAGACACGTGTCCCAGAGAAGGCTAGACTTGCTTTGGGAGCAAGAGAGGGATAAAATTAATCTGAGACCCGAGATGTCAAGAGCACGCTGATCTCTTCACTTAAGCCTGCTTTCCAGCCTGCCTCTGCCGTCTCTCTGAATGTCTTTCTCCCACCCTTTCTCAGAAAGTACAAGCCAGGTGAGAGCCAGCTCAGCAATTCCCTCGTGCGAGGCTTGTCAGGGCTGTCCTGTACCAGTGCCAAACAGCAAAGCCTGACACTGGATTTTCTGATGCTGGGAAAACGTGAACAGCCAGTGTCAGCTGCCAGCATTAACATCTCTGTTCAAAAGCAGGGATTAAGACTGTGGCTGAAAAGGAGTCATTAGGATCCCGAGCTGACTCTCCCTCATGTTAATTTAAATGCTAATTAATTACATGTGTCACATCAGCGGGGTAGGATTGCTCTCCTGGAGAGCCTTCCCCCTACATGCTGTTGAGCTTCTCAAAGCACAGAAGAAGAGGGGAAGCTGACTTGAGCCTATACCCTAAATATTTCTCTCCCACCCTTGGCCTAGGGACAACTGCTATGGCAAAACCAAGATCCTGACAGAAATACAGCCACTAAAAGAACGTGAGCCTGCAGCTTTAGTTTCCCAGCAGTGGACACTTGTTATTTTTTATTTAAAGCATCTCTGGAGGAAGTAAAATGAACACGCCTGAGGACTGAAACGCCTCAGGGCAGTCAAACAGAGCATCGAGAGCGTCCCCTTGGCACCTGCCTTGGAGATATTTATATGCACTAATGAGATCTCATCTCAGTCATCTCTAGACTAAACGGGCCCAGCTCTTTCCCTGTGTGCTTTCATTGCTGTGACCCTTTTGTGCTCTAATGATACCTTCCAATAATGTGGATTTTCCCCATTATCTCTAGAGGTATTCCTTTGTCCACCTGAGTGCATGCCCGTGCCTCCTGCATGTTGCAGGAGGATGGAGGAGAAGATTTTGAGGCTGCTGCCCACTTTCTGGTACATAGTGGAGAGCGCAGAGCGAGGGAAGTGGGGGAGCTGCCAGCCAGGGTTGTGCTCTGGTGGGAAAACTGGAGCAATGCTGGTGCTGGCATTGGGGAGCCTGAGAGGAAAAGCAAGACGTGACTGGAAAAGGGGTCATGTGGAGGCGAGGCAGCACTTTTCTGGGACAAACGTCCTTGTTCTAGGACACAACAAATAAAAGGCAGCATCAGCACAGAAGTGGGTGTGAAGTGACAGCCAAAGGTTGATCTGTGGGGGGGATGAGACCACACAAGACTCTCGAAGCCCCCAGGACCCTGGGCATCCCATCAGCTGGACTGACTCTTTCCCTCCCTCCCTTCCTTTCTCCCTCCTTCTTACTTTTCTTTTTCTTTTGTTTTCTCTCTTCTTCCTTTGTATTTTTTTCTCTTTACTATTTTTCTCCTTCCTTCCTTCCTTCCTTCCTTCCTTCCTTCCTTCCTTCCTTCCTTCCTTCCTTCCTTCCTCTCTCTCTCCCTTCCTTCCTTCCTTCCTTCCNTTCCTCCTTCCTTCCTTCCTTCCCTCCCTCCCTTCTTTCTTCCTCCCTCCCTTTTTTCTCCCCGCCTTTAATTTCCCTTTTTTTCCTCTCTCTTCCCTTTCACCCTCCCCCTTTATCCAAACCCCACCTCCGTGCACTCATAGAAGTAGCTGAGGGACTGACACACCGATTTCCACGCCGAGTCTGTAATTTACTAATAAAACTTGGTGGCGATATTATTATTGTTACTGTTATTGTTGGGTTGTTTTGTTATTGTTGTTGATGATGATGATGA
>VZTA01019629.1:1204-12279 GCA_013398855.1 Mohoua ochrocephala
AGCATATTGTGCTCCCTGACTTCTTGAGGACTTTGTTGTGGCCATAACTTTGACACAACTCTTGGTTATCTCCTGTTCTTATCCATTTTGTAAAAATTATACAAGCTCCTGCCATAGCACCGCTGATTGGAACGAAAATGCAGAAAGTTTTTGCTGTTATGACACCTCCTGCTATTGTCCATAAAATAAAGGGCTCACCAAGGCAAGTTTACAAGCAATTTTATAATAGACATTCGTGTGCACGTCTGTTATAAAACAGATATACATCTGTTATGTAGAAGACATACATGTGTGTAACTATTATAAAAAGCTCTTCTTTACAGGAGAGAGAGCATCTTTTATTAGCAAGCTGATACGGTTTGTAAAAGTCAGGTAAGATCACCCAGTCCCTTCATCAAGCCAGATGGAAGCACCAAGCTCCATGCCAAACAGATGTTGGAAAAGATGGCTGCCTACACCATTCTTCCTATTGCCACATGGGCAGTAATGTCTCTTGCACTGGATTGTCAGTTGTTCCAAATAAAAAGTGACATCTTATACCACAATAACTTTTTGGAATAAAGCAGTATGAAAATGAAGTGCATTAAGTATTCTCTTCTATACTGTTGTTATGTACTTCTAAATACAAAATATCTGAACCACAGACTACATATCAGACCATGGTTCAGTTTGTCCATGCACATAACAAAGAAAAGCAAATATTAATTGAGAAAAAAATTATGTCTTCAGAAGATGTGATCTATCACAGTAGCCACAGAAAAGGAGAAAACATTCAGCACTTTGAAGGTTGGGTATTAAAATATTACACCATGATTTTAATGAAAAAGAAAGAAAGAGTTGTTGGGGGTTTTTTTTCAAAGTAGAATAAAACTGTACATACGTTTCTAGACTAAAATAGCCTTAAACCCCTTAATAAGAAAAACAACCTCATGAAAACACGCAGGCATATTCTAGGAAGGAAACTGTCTTCTGTCCCTTGTAGTAGGCAGTACAAAACTATGCAAGAGAAAATCTCCTACTCAGTCTATCGTTTCTAAAACAGGTTTCCAGTACAGATCACATATTCAGGCATCTCAGCCCCACCAACAGCAGATGACGTGTCTGTGCCCCCTTCCCATCCTCGCTGAGGAGGCAGGCAAGGTATATTGAGGGAGACATGAGAGAATAGGGGCAGTGTTCTACCTGGAATAACCTTGCCCTGGACATGCAGTCTCCTCAGGTTTTGGGAGTGGTTCTTCACCACAAACCATCTGTAAGCAGCTGTTCTGTGCCTAGAGCAGTGGTTGTGCTTCCAGCTCCTGTTGTAACTTGTGTGAACTCCCCTGCAGAGCTCATTAAGGCACCTGGTTGAGGTGGTAAAATGAAAGAAATTTCCATCATTTATTAGAAGACATAATTGTAAAACTGGTATTAAGGACTTGAAGGGATTATAGAAAATCCTCCAGGTGCTTGAAAAAAAAAACCCTCCATTAGGAAGGGCTGGAAAGATTGCTATTTCAGCTAGTTTTCCTGTATAACTCATAAATATTGCCTGTCAAATCCCAAACTCTTTAGCCAGACAAACTCCTGCTGAGCAAATGGAATTTTGCCCGAGGAAGGACTGAATAAGGTTTTCTGCAGTTAACTCTCTGAGCCTGGCGGTGAAGGACTCATTGTCATGGTAATGCTACCTATTATCACTGAATCTGACCAGGTGTTATACATTTTTATACGCTGTCCATGTGCGTTTGTTTAGTTTGGGAATTCGTTTGTCACCAAATATACACAATGCACTGGTCAAATTCGTGTTTGCCCCCCACACACCTGTAAGTCATGCATTGTTATTTTCCATCATTTTTGTGCCAGGTAAGGATACAAATACAAGTGCTTTTTTTTGGTAACTGTCAAGCTTTCTTCAATTTGTGGTTTCTCCTACTACTGACAATAACTTTGCTGTCCTTAACTGTCTTTTATGAATCCCTTAGAGGCATCCCTTAAGAGCTGCTGTATCAGAAAGCTGAAAAACATTGCCATCTAAAACTATTTCCTTTTAAGTACTAAAGTTGCAGACACTTGTAGTCCACAGGCTAAGCAATTTTTAAAACTTGACAACAAAAGGCAAGATTCTGATGGTTTTACTTGCCCTTTGACCGAAAGATTTTCTGTGGGTCTACCCCTGCAATGAAGTACCATAAGATAAATAAGAGCATGATCATGCCACTTTAAATTATTGGTCTTTATCAATGCTGTGTGCACAAGTATCTGCTGTAGTCTTGGAGCACTGCAGGACCTTGAAATTGTCCTGACCTGGATTTCGCTGGTACTGGGTAACTTCCCATTATTATTCCTCATAAATGAATTACACAGATTGTGTTTACCCTCTGTTGGAGGCACAGCACTGTGTGTTATTGTTATGTCTAATGTCAGCATTTGCTCAGGGCAGAACCAGACAAAAATAAATTGGCTGAGATTAACCTAACACACTTGAACTTCACAGGCCCACATGAATGCCAGGAGTTGTAAATTACGAAAGAAAGTAAATCTAAGTGTTTTGTACGCAAAAAGTTCAGCTTAAGTGCTGTGAGAGAACTCAGTTCCCATTTCACCCATGAAAGAGGTGTCTTGGTCAGATGCCAATTCAGTTAAATGCATGAAAGTCCAATTCTTCTGTGAGACATGAACGAGCAGATACTACTTGGATGATCTAACATCATTTCAGTGGGCTTGGTGTAAAATCCTGAACAGACTGAAGTCTGACACTGAAACCAAATATCTGAATTATGAGCATGAGGTCTACTCCCTTTTCTGTGCATTTTGAAGGCACTGGGCTGTTTTCTGCACTCATCTAATGCACTGAGGACAGCCGTGAAGCAGCTATGTCAATTAGAACATTGTCACACTATTCTCTTTCAGTGGCATTTAAAAGGAAGTGTGAATATTTCAAAATAGAAGGCCTTAAATTATACTTAGCAACACAAATGAGCGACTTGATTTCCAAATGAATTGGACGCTTGAAAGTTCTCATTCGGCTGTTGCTATTAAGCACCCTAGAAAATAAAGCCACTAATTTGTACAAACTAACTACACGTATGACACACAGAGGAACGTGCGCATGCAAATAGTCAGCCTCCTATGTTCTTTCTGTCTTCACCCAGCAGAAGTGACACATCAGAGAAGATGCAAGAGAAAGCCTGAACTCAGTAAATGGCAGATGGAAGGATGAGCTCCACTTAACACAGATGACAGTCTGGATCCCTGGATGCCACACACTTTATTCTTAGAATCATAGAATCAGCTTGAGTTTGAAGGGACTCATCAGAATCATCGAGTCCAACTCCTGGCCCTGCACAGGACACCTCAAGAGTCACACCATGTCCTGAGAATAGTATCCAAATGCTTGAACTCTGTCAGGCTGGTGCTGTGACCACTTCCCTGGGGACCCTGTTCCACTTCCCAAACACCCTCTGGGAGAAAAACCTTTTCCTGATATCCAACATAAACCTCTCCTGGCAGAACTTTAGGCCATTCCCCTGGGTCCTGTCAATGGTCATCCCGGAGAAGAGATCAGTGTCTGCCCCTCCTCTTCCCCTCACGAGGAAGTTGCAGACCCCAGTGAGGTCTCCCCTCAGTCTCCTCTTCTCCACACTGAACAGACCAAGTGCCCTCAGCCGCTCCTCATACGGCTTCCCCTCAAGGTCCATCACCATCCTTGTGGCCTCCTTTGGACACTGCCAGCTTAATGCCTTTTTTGTATTGTGATGCCCCAAACTGCCCCCAGCACTCGAGGTGAGGCCAACCCAGTGCAGAGCAGATGGACAGTAAAGAACTAAGTGTATTCTAGTGTGAGCAAATTCCAATGGATCTGGCATATATTGCCCGTTCTCCCTCTTTGCAGTGTGCGTGGCAATGAGTTTGCAAAATGCCTGTAGAGGTTGATTTTATAACAGGATCTTCTTACATACACAAGAGGTGACTAGAGTGGGGTTCATGGCTGTGTTTAGACATCACTGATGCAGGTCTCTGCCTGCGAGCTAGGTATGCACAGACCTGTGCCAGTCAGTGAAGTCCTGGTCTGTAGAAAGACTATAGAAAGGAATCAATCTGACCAAAGATAGGTGTGTGCTTTAGGATCAGATTAATGAATTTCTCATCTCCACTGCTTATGCAGACCCTACACACAAGGCATGCATCACTTTCAAGGTTTTCCTTGAAAGCTTACACCCGTCTTCATTTAGTTGTCAGAAACCTTTGTGAAAAGTCAGCCATCTTCTTGAAATCTTGTTTTGTCTCAACGTTTAGTCTCCTGTTTCCCTTTGTGAGACTCTGATATTCTTGCGGACCGATCCCCTTGCCTGACCTTCCACATTTCTCACTGTTGCCATCCCACTCTATTCTTCCTTGTCACCATATTTCTCAGTTGTCTTGCTTGCAAACGCAAGCCTAAGAATCATCATACAAATTACAGTGTTACCCCTTTGGTCTGCAGCTATCTCATTCTAGCCAACCCAAAAGTTCAGCAAGGCTCTCCCAGTGAACATCGCCTTCAGTCCAAGCTGTCTCTGGGCCCTCATGTTCCAGTACTGATAAATGTCAAGGATATTCTTTTCAGGAGAATATAGTATAACTGGACCCTGCTCCATGACGTGTACCTATCAGCACTTTTCACTACATATAGCAGTGCACAGTGAGAGCTCAGCCCTGATCCCCATTTTTGAGCTAAAAGATAGGCCTACAAAAATAGCAGAAGGCCGAATCTTCTTATCATGTCTTTTCCAGGAATGAACTTCATAGGGAGAAATGTTACTTTTCCAAATGATTGCTGGCTACTCTACAGAATAATTATGCAGCCTGCAGAAGGATGCAGAGCTTGTAAAAGACTGCTGCACATACCACTGTGTTTTTTCTAAGACATTTTTTCATTCAACTTTTTTTTGGATATAGATGACAGAATTCACCCTCGTTTTAATGTGGTATGCATCTGGTTTCCTTGTTTCAACAAGCACTTGGAAGATACCATTTTCCACATTATTTTTTGAGGGCTTTAGAAAAAATTGATACATGCCCCACCAGATCTGAATATATTCTTCTCACTCCTATTTCTGATTGAGTCCAGCATATTTTGAGAGATGCTTTAACAACAAAACCGGGTTGTTTTACATCTGCGGCTGAGGGGGAAAAAGGTGATAAAATAATTCTTTTGGAGTGTCCTATGGCCATAACTCTTAATTCTTCATTGTCTCTAATATTCTCCTTATAAAGCCTGTTCTCATCAATAATGCTGTAGTGAAATGGCTATGAGCCAAAACTGGGAAACAGCATATATTTCTCCAAGTCTTTTCCATTTCCCAGGTTCCATCACAGTGATGTATGTGTGTCCAGAACAGCGGTGGACGGGGAGGGGAAATGATTGGGTGTCTTGGTCTCCTGCTAAAAATATTCCTGTTAATACAGTAGGCAGTAAGAGCAGCTGTATCGGGATATTATACCAGAGGACATACTGACAAATCCACGAGCTCTTTCTCCTGTGCTGTCAGTACTTTGAGAGTGTACTTTCCATAAGTCTTGATGAAATGGTCAAATTTCTGTACAATAATTTATAAAATGCCCTCCCAAACAATATCACCCCTCATCTGAAATTTTACTGGAATCCTGTTAGCTTGCTGATTAGTGTGAGTTCTCACAAACGCTCCTAACAAATGCATCAAATTAAAACGTTTGACATGGCAACTTCACTATGAAACCCACAGATTCTGCAAGGCTTCCCTCAACTACCCTTAGGACTTGGCGCCTTTGTTACACGGTGCTTGTCAGCTGTTTCATTGTCCTTGATAAAAAATGGAAAGCAAAGAATTACTGAACGAGGAAGGTAGTTGAAAAAGGTTTTATTCTATTATCTCTCTGCTAACAAAAGTCCACATTTTCCATATACCTCTATTACAGATTTGCTATATACACTGCCCTAATCATTGCTTCAGTAATTTACTTCATCTCTGTATTACAAGTAAAGTAAATTATTTCTGTAGAAATGCTGTAAATACATTTATTTTCACTCATGCCTATTTTCAGTTCCATCTATTTTCACTTCAGAAATGTTAAATGACAAGACTGAACAGTCAATGTGTCAATTTTAAATATTAGAGACTCTTAATATGTATAATTCAATTTGTAGGTGCTGTGACAACATTTTCCTACAGAAATATTCATAAATTTAAAAGGAGGGGCAAAATTAATTCCCTGATTTAGCTACTTCTGAGGACAGCAACTCAAACCAGTGAAATTCAATGGACACAGAAGTGGAGGACCCTCAGTGATGGGCAGTGATCAACCGGTGCCGTGGCTCAAACAGCGTCCTTGCTCCAGCCTCGATGGCTGGGAAAGGACAAATGCTGTCAACAGTGCCTTGCAGTGCCATCAGGCCATCTGCTTGCACACCTCAGGTGCAGGAGGACTGCTGCAAGGCATCTCACTTGCTGGGCAGCGAGGTAACATATGGAGCCCTCACATCAACACCTGTCCAATATAAACCTGCAGCCACACCTCCCGCACCACCCAGCACCCTTCCTACCCTTTTTTAGGCAGGTGCAAGTGCAGGCGCCGGTTTGAGATGTGCCAAAGCAGGTGCTTTTCGGAGTTCAGACCTCTCTGCATCTCAGTGTGCCTGCCAGGCCAAGCATCACCTCGTAGCACACAGCTGGGCATTCTCTCGCAGTCCCTACCCAGGGGTGTTAGGAAACACTACGAGAATCAGCTGCATGCTAGGCTGGGATCATTCACGAGCCTCTGCTCTTGATCGCTCAGGGATATCGTGAGCGAAGAAAATGGAGAACAGCAACGGGTGCTGGCAGCACTTTCTCAGACTCTCCAGATCTCCTGTTTCTGTCACTGGCCCCTTTGTACCAGGAAGAAACACCAGAGTGTTGTGAGAATGCAAGGAGAGACAGGTGGCACAGAGATTAACCTGCAGGAAAGTCTGTAAGTGAGGAGATTGCAAAATAACTGAAAGTAAATATTGGCTTAATGGCTACATAAACATATGTCTCTCCCTTCTTTACAGAGCCCTGAGGGAGACACAGGCAAGTATGAAACCAGTCTCCATGGCAGTGCGGCTGCGGCGCTGCCCTGGTGTCATTCAAACCCCCTCACTGCTAATCAATAGCAGAGATGGAAACGTTAACAACAGACAGACAGAGAAACAGAGCTCAACCCGTGCACGGCACCTGCTTCCAAGAACCATCTAGTGGCTGCATCTTAAAAATCAGGACGGGGCTGTCTAAATCCATTAAGGCACTTAGCATACAGATGTGTAGCAGACCTGTCATTTTGGGTTAGGGAGAAAAGAGAACAAGACACCCTGCACGCTGAGAAAATATATGAAATTACAGACAGTTTAAGCAGACTGTGCAGTTCATGGCCTGTCAACTTCTCCATTTAACATCCATTTTCAAGATTCAACTGATAAATTTGCCCTGAGCTAAGTCTTGCCAAAGAAAGTTTTGGAAAAGGGCAGGCAAGCAATCTTCCATTATTCTTTTCTTCACGAGCATTTGAAAACAATTGTGAAGCCATTTTAAACTTCAATAGTGCAAGCAGACATCTACTTTAGAGTAACTGGGTAAGGATTAGCAAAGCTAGGATGTGGACAACAACATGAATACCTACAGCAATGAGGCACTATGAAATGCAAGTAAACATTTGGATTGGAGACTGCAGTTTAACAACCAAAATAGATTTCTATATACTGGAAAGGGTAACAGTGAAGACAATAAAAAAGTGAGCATAGATTAAAAATATCACCCATGAACAGAGAAGTTGGTTTGTTGGGGGGGTGAGGGGGTTATTTGCTTTTCACTGTTAAAACAATTTCACTTTCAGTGTAGCTCTTCAGAAAGTGTTGTACCTTGTTCAGGAATTAATTTGGTCACTTGTTATGCTGCTAAACTTGCTCTGCTAAACTGTTGCCCCTGGGGGTATTTGGGAAGTAATGAAAACTCAAGTTCAACGAGTTTTGCTGTGCAACTCTGAAACAATTTGTGGTATTTTTTTTCCGATTGGGGTGCTAAGAATGGAGAAGGTCACTTCATGAAAGTAATCAAAAATGGGTAGTACCCCTTTTGCATGTGATAGTGAAAATGTGCTGCTTAGCTCATGAAATGACTGTGGGCCATTTACTGTGCTCTGCTGTCACTCTCATATAGGTGACCAAAGATTGGCAATACATGGTCACCAGTCGGCAGCCAATGTAATACAAACTACCAGGCTCAGAAAGCAGATGGAAATGAAATTGCTGTGGAAACAGGTTTTCCTTGAAGAACTACTGGTGCATATCTAAGATTTTGAGCGCTATGCCTGCAGGACTCCTGATTCCTCTGGGCTGAAACTATGAATACTTGATCCTTAAATGCATGCCCTTGTGGATCCAGACTTTCCACCCAAGGCTCTCACCTGGTCTCACCACAGACCCATTTTAAAGGATTGTTTAGGTTGATGGGGATTGTACTTAGGCATAAACACCCAGGCTCTGGCATGGCTCTTTCCCAGGGACTGCAGGTCAGTGCTGCTCCTGGGGCTGTTTTCAAGAGCAAAATAAACCCAAAAAAAATCAAACAAAGCAGTACCATCCGTCAAAGAGTAGTGACAGATAAATAATGCTTCTGTTCCTATGGACAGCCATTGGAAACAGAGGTGAAAACCTCGCTGATGCTGCTCAGGTTGAAAAGAAAAGCCATTTAAGTTTTAACATCAGGACGCGAAAAGATCACAGTTTAGGGAATGTATGGTTTAAAGCAAAGAGAACATTCTTTGTACGTAAAGCTCGGTAGGAAAAAACTGGAAAAGTTTAATGGGAAGTCAATGATGTGCTAGAATGTAACCTGTACAGCTGTCAGTACAAAACCACTACCAACCGTTCTCTATGATGCACTTCCAGTTTCCTTTTTGGAGTTTGTCAGGGTTCCTCTGCCTTCAGAGTTGTAACTCACTTTTCAAAAGACATATATTTCATATATTCTCTCCAGCATATTTTTTTCCTGTCTCCCTCCATGTTTCTTCAACAAAGTCCCTGGCCAGCCTAGGTTTGAATCCTTTCATTCTCTCACTTACTAAGTCTCTCTTTGCCCTCTAAAATTTCTCTTTCCTGCTCTCTTTTCCTTCAAGCTATCACAATAGCACTAGTCCACAAACAATCCATAGTTCCTCTTTCTTACCTCTGTTGCCCCTCCATTAGACAGAGTCTCTTGTTCAGTCAAATTGACTTTCTTAGTGTTCCATCATATTTACTGGAATTTTGGCTCTTACATGGAAATATGACTCAGCCACCCATAATGAACCCTGACAGTAGCTGCCCTCTCGGTCTTTAAATAACATGTCAAGCATTTTTCCTCCTTAGATTATTTGCTTTGCATTGATTTGAAGGCATTGGTGACCCACAAAAGAGGACCAGCAGGGTGAGGGTGACCACAGTTCTTCAGTACAATCATTTGTACAGTAGATTAAGTGCTGTACATTATCTGCAGTGTGATTAACAGGATCAAAGGTGCTGGCAGATAGCTCTGGAGGCTGACCTTCTATTTTGACAAAAGCTTTTTAGAGACCTGCTATCAAATTATTGCCCAAATATTAGGTGGGCGGTACAAATATCTACTTATTTTTGTGCCTGGTGAGCTGTGGGAAGGTTGAGAGCTCTTTCCTGCAGAGAAAAATTTATGGAGTCATAGAATGGTTTGGATTGAAGGAACCTTAAAGATTATCTTTAAGGGCAGGGACACCTTCCACTAGAACAGGTTATTCAGAGCTCTATGCAACCTGGGCTTGAGCATCTCCAGAGATGGGGAGTTCATGATCTCTCTGGGCAACCTGTTCCAGTGCCTGAACACCCTCGTAGTAAAGAAGGACTTCCTAATAACTAATCTAAACCTCCAGGCTTCATGTAGACTCACTTCATGTACTAGAAGGGACTCTAAGTTCCTGCCAGAGCCTTCTCCAGGCTGAACAGCCCCAAGTCTCTCAGCCTGCCTTCATAGGAGAGATTATTATGTCATAAGAAACAAATTACCATTCTCCACCACAGTATAACAGCGCTGAGAAGCGTCAACAAATGGAACAATAGTGAGATGGTTCCTAAACTACTCCACAAGTCTCTGTTGACTACGCTGCTTTACGTTGCCAAAAGAAAAGCTGTTTCACAGCACTGCCTTCCCATCCACATCTGACAGCTCTCGAGCATCCCTTCCCTGTGTCCCCATTGTCTGTGCGTGACATAAGAGTGGTAAATGGCAATGTAACCCAAACCATCTCCCTTTTTTTCTTCTTTTTTGTGTTGTGTGCCGTCCAGGGGCCATGCTCTCAGGGAAGTGAATGGGAAAAAGTGCATCAAGTCAGAGGGCAGCTGTAGCATCAACTATCTCTTTTCCTCATAGTGTTCTTGCCTGGCTTGAGCTTCCCAGCAGCAGCTCTTGAAATGCTGCAGCAATCCAAGTTTATTATAGCAGATACTAACACTGTCTTTTTTTTTACATAGGATAAGAATAGCTTTTATTTCTGCCTGAGGTCAGCCGTATTTCTAAACTCTTCAGAATGCTTGCTCTAAAATATTTACATAGGTAACAATTACACAACAAAAGCTCGTTATGCTATGACATGTAATAGATTGTGATTTCACATATGCAGAATCAGATTCTTTATATGTATAAAATCACAAAAGCACTCTTTTAACTGCTGTAGCTGGGTAAAATTACGACACAGAATTTCTTTTTTTTTTTTTTTTCCAACTGTTTAGTTCTAAAACTCCATATCCAACAGTCTCTGTGGGGGAGATCAGTACAAATTTAACAATTCCATATATGCAGTAGAATAAAAAAAAAAAAGAGAACTTGAGTGGACTGAAAAAAAATACATTATTTGTGATACATGTTTACTCAGACTAAAGGATTTCACTGCCATATGTTACAACAAAACATTCCAGCACAGGAAGGATATGGAGGTGTTAGAGCGAGTCCAGAGGACTGGATCACCAAGGTGATCAGAGGGATGGAGCACCTCTGCTATGAGGAAAGGCTGAGAGAATTGGGATTGTTCAGCCTGGAGAAGAGAAGGCTTTG
>VZTA01019629.1:12677-66839 GCA_013398855.1 Mohoua ochrocephala
TGTGATTCTGTTATTCATTGGACACTTCATGACATGGTGGACTCCACCAGGAACTCAGCATTTAGATTAGGGCAGCATCAGAATCATGGTTCTTAGACAGAATCACCACGTCAGTACTGCACTGACCTCTTGTACATGCCAAGCAGCCACCTGACGCTGGACTCAAACAGGCCAGAACTGGAGAAGAAGTGTCAGTGAGCTATTCAGGAAACTGAATTTGTTCTTTTTCTCATTAACAGGCCAATAGGGAGCATGCGTGTGTCAGGTCAGCTACTGCACAGGAGCACATCAATAGCAACAGTGGCAAGAAATGTCTCCCTCCATCTTTAAGCCAAAAACTCTGTGTCATTTCCTCTTGGACCAGAGCCTTGCTACCATGATTCATGCTCTGCTTGGTTACTACAACCCACTGCATCTGGAGCTGCACAGATGCAGAATAAAAAGCTACAAAACCAGACACACTCATGAGAATCCTGACTGAGGAAAAACTTCGTCTACAAGACTGGGGTGAGACATTCTGGTACATTGAGAACGTCATTTCAAATAAAGTCTTGTCAACAGTCCAGCCATTTTTTCTTGAGCAGATCATAATGGAACCATGGAGAAGTAAGGGGGAGGTCTTTTATGTCAGCAACCAAGTCATTAACAGAATGGGTGAACATATTTAATATTACTCTCATGTTTGCTTCCATTGTCTCGATACACCAGTGAGAAAAGCGCAGACAGATGGAAGGCAGAAATCTATTTTTCTCATGCAAGGGAGTTTGCATTGCTTACACAGCCTCCAGAGCTTAAGGTGTACTTTTTGCCCATAAGCAATAAATTCAGTTAAGAAATAGCATTTTGGACACAACTGTCTTTGACTCATGTAGTGGATCTGAGTCCAGCTGAATTTCCCTCCAGACTGGGGAAATCTGAATTTTATCAGCTTCATGAATCACTACCAGCTTTCCTCACTTGACTCCAGAGACACCCTATTTCCATTCTTTGGACATGAACCAGTTCAGAAACAATGTGAAATAATGGGTGGAGGGTCCTTGTGATGCAGTGCCTGGCTGTGAAAGAGTGTTAGTCATCTAGAGCCTGACAGAAGTCTTAACAGGAGAGCTGATGTCCAGTTATTCAGAGGATAACACTGAGTACAGCCTGTTCCAAGCCAAGCAGTGTCTTCCAGGCAAACTGATCCCACTTCCTGTCATTTTTTATGTAGTAGCTACAATACCTTGCAAAAATTATGGCTTGAAGCTGCACAAACCAGGTATAAATGAACAAATTACCATGGCAAATGGAGCAGTAGCTACAGATGATGATGTAAAGTGGACGTATTTGTATGTACATAAGAGGTTCAACTTAGTAGCTTTTAAATATATGTTAGCATTCTAACAGGGTTTTGCCTAATGTTCTTATGCTAATATCAGGCCAGGCAGAACCATGCTGTATGAATGCTATTCATCAGTGTCAGTCAAACCAGTCATAATCAGAGTGTAGCATTTTCTTTAAAATATATTTTGCTGTTATTGAGCTCATGCCTAATCAAATATAATGAAAGAGTAGTTCCCAAACACTGCCCCTGCAGATTTAGGGGACGTTCAACAAAAGAGAGCCATTAAAATGAAGCCATTGGGTTTAATTGTCTCCAGTCATTCAGCATGGAAAGCCTTATCAAAACATCTGACAGTGACTATATTAATTTATTTCCTGAGTTTAAATATGATTCACACTACAACCAAAGTTGATTTTGTCAACTCTACTACACCATTTTTAATGGGAGGGTGGGTAGAGAAGAGAGTGAGAGAAAATAGATATATAAATAGTCAGTCAAGGAATCTGTATTTAATCTAGTTAAATAGGTTCACAAATCATACTACTGGCAGACAGAGTATAAAATCTTCAGAAATGCTGAGTCTAGATGTAAGTTCTCAAATAGACACTTTAAAAAACAAGGTGTAGGCTCCCAGCTCACTGCACTGAGTGGCTTGCACCTAATAAACCACTCAACCCCCTGGCCTCAGGGTAAACAACTGGAGAGAAATTTACAAAAGGATGAAACATCTAATCCCAAGCCTCTAATCACCACTTCTAATTTTAAGCAAAACAGTGGGTATCTTTCAAAGCTCTGCCTCACTATTTCTTATGCAGAAAGAGATCTAAATATTAAGATATCTGCATTGTGGTGTGTCTTTGGTGAGGCTTAAGCAAGAAGAAGCTTCATCAGTGCAGCTCAGGGGCAAGATCTAACAAGGTTTTCCATTCCTCTCACTCCACTCTACCCATTTTCTACCCCCATTCCTGTATCTGCAGCACTCTCACACAACATCCCTTTTTCAACCCCCCCATCCTGAAACCAACTTCAGGTCAGAAACTCCAGCACTGCTCTCTGACAGCCAGAGTCTGGGCTCGTGCATCAAGGCCAACTGTACTGCTGTTGGAATAAGCTTTATGAAGAAAATCAATCTCCTTTAAACAGAGACGAGCCATGACTCCTATACCTTCAGATCTTGCACTTCTCATTCTTGTTTTTCTCTGGGCTAACCTGAATCCGGGGCTCCGTTGTATTTACTCCCCTGCTCCTACTGGCCAGTGAGAAGGGGGAACATCAACCACAAAAAACCAGAAGATGCCACGATTGTGGCAAAACCTGGTGAGATATCTCTGTTGCTGTGGTGAATGTCTCAATTTTTAAAGGTGAGTGGGTGGTAGTGGCTATGAACAAGTCAAGCACAGTGAGTGTGAAAGGACCACCTAGGCTACGTACAATAAGCACCTTCACTTGCACACGTTGAGCAATGGTTACCGTACAAGCTAATTAGCTGGTTGCTGCCCTGATGCTGAGAATTCCTTCAGACTGGCTAGTTCTCATTCTGAAAAAAATAAATGGTCTTATTTGGCACTTTCTTGATTCTCCAAGGAATGTCCAGACAACAACATTAAAGCAAGGTGTCAGCCAGGCACAATTTTTGGGACAAGTGCTACTCCATTGTTCACCTTGCCAAACGAGCCTTCCCAGAGTACTCATTCATCAACTGTCTGAACCGTATTTTACATTCAGAGGTATCTGACACTGTGAATGAAACATGATGGAGGCAACACCTGGACAAAGTCTAAACTTCCCCTGCTGCTGACAGGCTGGAAAGCAGAGAGGTCTGTATGTCATTAATTGGGATTCATGCTACTGAGGGTGAAAACAATCCTATAAATCTAAACACAAAATTAATATTTAGAGACATTCTTAGGATAGGTAAGGAGAGGTTATCAGCTCTTGGCAGGTTGTACACATGTATGCATGGTAGGTTTTCCCAGAGAGTGATCTCTAAAAGATACACCCCAGCAAAATTACTGTAAGAATTAAAGCTTCTTTACCTTTATTTGTGTTCTCCAAAACCCAAATTTTACACAACTTCAGAGTTTTGCATCTTGTGGAGAGAAGGTATATCTCGCACAGACAGACTTTAGTGTCCTACTGAAAGCAAGCATGTGTCTTGGGAAAACCTTTGTCCAAAATCTCTGGTGCCTGTGGCTTATTTAGCTTTTTCTCTGCAGACTGAGAAAATAGGAGCTAAAGACTTACATGAAATGGGCACTAAATAAAAGGTTTACAAATTACTGTACATAACGACTATATGTCTGGAAGGAATATTGATACTCCTTCCTTTTTTGATTCTTTTCCCCTTCAATTTGCTCAAAAAACTCCTCAAGAGCAGGGCTAGTCAAAGCATCCATTAAATGATGGGAGCAGGGAGGGCATGTCGAGGGAATAATATCTTGTGTGAATGTTTTAATTTAGTCATCATTTCTCGAAGTTCTTTATTCCAGTGAAACTATGGAGAATGAAAAATTTTGCTCAGGTTTTATGTGTTGAAAACTGGCTTTGTTCCTTTGGCTTTTTGTATTTAAATTATAAAACAGAAACCTTTCAGCAGAAAATATCTTGCCAACAGTAAAATCTTTTTGTGGAAAGTCGGTTTCCAAGAAAGAATGTTGATTTTTTGACTGGCCATTCTTAGCATTGATCTTTCCCCACCAGTGTGGAACACATGTCAGTGAATTATCACACAGAAGAAAATTATTTTCTTTTCTCACTGTAGTAATCACTAGGCCAGCTTGTCTCAAACAATATGAGTGACACCATTTAATTTAGACCTGAATTGATTTAGTCCACAGTCAGGCTGATGATGAATAAACTGTTGACATAGAAACATTGAAATTGAGCTAAAACAGAAGAACTTAACGTATACCGAAAAAATTCAAGTCGGGAAATGTTGGACATTCAAGCTTGAGCAGGTTGAATGAACTTAGTTCTGGTTATCCACTTAAAATCTGGTTAAAAAGCTCATAACAAAGAGGAATTAATACAACACTGCTCATTTAGTTCCCATCAGCAAAACTGTCATTTTACCACTTCATGGCTCTGTCAGGTTATGTCACAGCCCTCTCACTTCAGGTCTTTCCAGTTAAATTAATATTTTATTGCTTATTAGCAGTGTCATTGTCCCACCAACAGCACACACCTAAGCGCCAGTCAGACCGTGCACATAATTAGCTCATTAGATACAACAGGAGTATTTGCCAGCAGAAGAAAAGAATCACATTTAAACCCTTGAATAACTACAGCCTGTTTTAAGGGACCTGAGACCAAAGGCACAATCTGAAAATAAAAGCCTGCTTATCACTTGTATTTCCCACAGAAGCAGTTGTGTAAGGTCAGAGTGAAACCTTGGCTCTGCCTTCCCAACACACTGAGCAGTCCAGCTGAACAGGCACAGTTGGTGTTTTTCTGCTGAGTTGTTGCAAAAATTTGATCCTGTCAGATAGCAGCGTGAAGGAATCTGACTCATATTCATAATGCTCCTGAGGTGCTCTGGGGTGATGGCAGTAATAGGACTCTGTTTGCTTCACACACTCAAGAGAGGTAGAAGAAAAACACCACAATATCGTCTGTGTGGTCTTATTCTTAAGCATTCTACAGCCATGGATAGACTGGAAGCAAATGACAGAAAAAATGTGGCCATGCATTATTCAGGTAAGAAGCAGTAAAGGCTTAACACTCACCAGTGATTGCCTGAGACAGGAGATGGGCTCAGCGCCAGACATGCACACATCTGCCTTCCCTGCCAGTGAAATAGGCCTGGTTAGAAGTTAGCTGCTAATCTCTTCAGCAGGGTATTTACAGTCCTACTGTAGGCCTGGAAGATTCTTAACAAATGAGAAGCTGTTTGCAATGAGGAGGTTAATGTATACCTTTTATGATGAGCTGGAGTTTCTACTCTGCACAAAACTTCTAAATTTTTCTGAGCATCCTAACACCTTTTTTTTAATACTGGAGAAGGAAAACAGAAATCACCTGTACTGACAGGCAGGGTGAACCCTTGTTTCCAGCAAAATCCGCACAGGAAGACAGGAGAAGTTAGCCAAGAGAGGAACCACAAAACTTCAGTTATCCATCTGAAGTGTTTCAAATATCAGGGGCAACACCAGCTGTGAGGCTACAGACCCCCTGTAGACCAAAACACTGGCCACAAAGTAGTCACTGAGTGACCCTGTGCTTTAGCACAGAGGGCTAGAAATGTCACTTCAGCAGGCATTCCGCATTCTGCTTACCCACAGCCCCACCCTCAGGCATGCCGTGGGTGAAGCTGATTTCCCCTTTGCAAGGACATTATATCCTCACCTCAGCCACAGACTGGACGGGATGATGATCATTCCCTCTCGGTGTTATCAAACCACCTTGGCCTTTGTGCGTTACTTGGACAAAAACATCCCACCTGGAGAAAGGTCTAACATGAGTAAATGTAAGAAAAAAAGTAAAGTAGCTGCCAAGTGATAATCAGTTAAATTTGTTGTTATTCTAAGCTGGCTCAGAGTGGCAGACAAAATACGAAAAGAGCATGTTTGACTTCTCTTTCTCCCGTAGCAATCTGCAGCTTAATTATAACATTCTGTTGTTAGAATCCTTTAATAAGGCTTAAATTCAAAAGAAAAGGATAATGAAAGAGATGAACGCAGAAGATACAACTGTGAAAGTTCATGGTGGAGGAAGCTTTGGAAAAGTAAATGGATGTGACTCTGATGGCAGAAGCAGACTATGCCTGATGCAAGAAAAACATAGTTATTAAAACTTAACTCCTAGCATTTATACTGAGAAAGAAAAAGTGTAAGAAGTTACATAAAAACCTCTGTCAAGCAGTACTGCTTGACAAGAAATAGTTTGAAGTTTAAAGCATATTCCTGAGATAAGCAAAGCAGCAGGAGCTAATGGATAGAAAAGGGCTTCCTGACTGCCTGCTCCCATGTCAGGAGACACCCAAGGCTTGCTTTTTTTCTGGACACACTGCAGCAGTTGGATTTGCTGACCTACTTGGGTGGAACAATTTGCCAAGAAGACTCTGTCCAACAAGCCATCATCTATATCGTGTGATGTAGCCAAACAAACCTTCAATTTTGCCAGAAGCAAGACTGATTCAGTACCAGGGGACTTAGCACAAGCTGTCTGGGATGGTGCTCTGATTCATCCGCAGCACTGGCTAGGATTAGGGGGACTCTGTTCTTCACCACTGTCTGCCTGAAAGAAGGCAAGCACCCAGTCTCATTAGTCCGGGCCACCACCCTAGGAGGCAAAGCGCTGCAAAACTATAAAAATCATACAAATTCAGAAAAACAGGACTAGGACGCACCTCAAGAAGCTGTCTAATTCACATCCTACCACTAGCACTGCACTTCTTGCTGCCACCATAAATGTGGCTGTGAGGAAGTATTCACAGAAGAGAAAAATGTGAACCGAAGTGCATACATAGCCACCCACAGCAATGTTGAAGGAACGGGAAACTGAAACTCATTTACTACATATTCATTTTTGCCTTAGACTCTGTAGCTTTTGTAAGTCCAGTCTAAAAATAAAGTCAGAATGTTGGCTGATATTACAAAGAACTTGATGAAAGTACTACAGAGCTCTTGAAGAAAGAGTGATAAAATTATCCTTTTTTCCCCCATTGAGATTTTCACTCTATTTTTAACTCTGTTTGTTTCCCCCCTCTGAAATGTTATAATTACTGGAGAAGCAGAGCAAACTTTTGAAGGAGAAGCTGAAAATTTCCTGGTGTTACCAAAAATTTCAAATTGGACTTCTGGCTTCTCGGCAGTTTCCTTTATCTCTAGTTATAGAAACAACACAGCTTCAGGGCAAAGATCCCTCAGAAAATTAATACCTATTTTTGGTATTGTTTCTTTCTTTTTTGTCCGGTCCTCTCAAAACTACATGATCCAAATACAATGTTGTAAACTCTCAGCAGCATTCTTCTTCAATATTGCAGTATTTTCATAAACAACTTAAGTCTGAAAAAAAAAAGAGAAAGAATTGTCAGGAAGCAAAGACAGACTGTAGCAGAAGCCAGAAACAAATCTGTTTTCTTGATGACTCTTCAGCGACTAAAGGAGGCTCTGTTCATTTGCATCATAACTCTGGTGTTTGGGTCAAAGCTATGACTGCATTTCTGTATTTGAAGAAGTTTCTTAGTAGCTGCCTATAGAGCAACGTGCCAGAGTAGCTGGAGGGTTTTTCTAACATATTTGCTTTATTTATGAAATAGACACCTGCTGTTTACTTTAGGTTTCCCTGGAAGCCTCTGCAAGATTGAATGAGGCAGTGGTTCATGTCATATATCTTTTAGATTTTTTCCTTGGCTGTGCAGAACTGGGCTACTTGAAATAAAAACTTTTTCATTTGTGAAGAATTTGCTGCTAAATCTCTCTCAGTTTTTCACTAAAAATAGATTTTCCAGAGCTGAGTCACAGGTCATGCTCTGATGTAAACAGAGGACAGACGGCACAGGCCAGCACACAGCACTGCAACAGAATGAAATGTTGCAGCAATACAGCTTCAAAAACATGCTCACAGTACAGTTCCTGTGAGTCACAAAACTTTCAGGATTACTCCTTTATGTGCCGTCCAGGCACAGAGAGCAGCCACAGTTCTGGCACATTCAGTCTGTCCTTGCAGGAGGTGTAGGTTTATACCTCTGTCATCTCAGAGCTATTTCACATGGCTCATGGGTGTTCCAGCAGCCTGAGCAGCTGGATGTTTTTTAGAAACAAGTGGGAAACTATTAACCTTTTCATCTATGATCTCAGGATTCCTTCAGCGAAGAAAACGTTGTGGAAGGGTGGGTTTTTTCCAACTTAAGACACAAGAAACATGGATGGCTTGCTGTTTTATAGCTGCTGCCCAAACCATCTCGCTTTGGAATCCAAACTGTGTTGCATTAGTCATGGGTTACATCAGTCAACTTTTTCCTTATAAAGGGTACCCTATCAGCTTTCTCTGAGGGCATGACTGTAGAGCAGAGGGGATCTGGGCTCCCACACATGCCCTGACCATCCACTGCCCACTCAGACACAACGGCTGGACACAGGACAAGGCAGCCACACGCTGTGGTCCTCAGGTACACAGCACAACCACATTCTCATTTCAGAAGGACAGGCATTGTTGTAGCCAATATAACTAGTTCCCTGGAGGCAGAGGGAGGAGGAGATCATACTCCCTCAGATCTGAATCTATGAACAATAGCTGAAAAACTTACATGTTAAAAACTCATCCTGCTCTTTAAGTGCTAAGATGAGCAAAGGGAAGTAACTCCTTCAGACACAGTTTGTTACTGTTTTCCAAAGCTGGGCAGCCCAAATAAGTACATGCTCTCTGCTTTGGAATGTCAACTGCTAGTGCTAGCAGTGTTTTACTCAACAATGGTGAGCATTAATAACCACTAATAAGTAACCATCAACAGCCGAGATGGAAAATGGCTCAAGAGAATGGCCCTTTCTGGCTGCTGTGGACCACTGGGCGCATCGATGGTCATACCTGTACTGTCTGCATCTCAAGAAATGCAGGAACCACGGGGGAAACAAGTCCAAAGTCCTTGATTACAGAGCCAGACTCACATTTATGCAGGTACCTACCAAGGTGTCAAGGTGAGGCACACGTTTTCCATTTACCTCTGCAGAGAGGCAGAGCTCTTACTTACTTCACCTAAGACATTTCCCACTTTAACACCTGCCCTCTCCTACATTTTAGAAAACCCCATTTACCCTCTAATAACACCTGTTATTTTACCAATTAAAAAAGACCACCTGGCATAAGTGCAATAGCATAGTTAGGAGTGGCAGGCTGGCTGCTGGACTTGCAGTTGCAGGCTGAAGGACAGTGCTCTTCTGCTATGAGATCGATGTCTTTGCCTACTAAGGGCAAGTGTGAGCAAAAGCAGGGTGGCACAATTGTGTAACTTCTGCAGGGAATGATGGAGAAATCTGGAAGGAAGCTCAAGAAATGTTTGCATTATGGAGCTGCTAACGGAGGAAAAAAAGATAAGAGTTTCCTTTCCACTGCGCCCGTATATTGTCCTACAAAGGCTATTCCAGAAAGTTTGCTACTTTCTGATCCTTTTTTCATTCTAAATAATGCCTGTACTGACATACAGGCTGACCGAAGCACTGCAGTTATTATAAAATAATCAGAGGAATTTTGGAAAACAATGTTCTTGTACCAGCTGCCCCAGCACAAATAATCCTTGCAAACGTAAAAGGAGCAAATGCTTGTCAAACTTTGCCATGGGCCAAAGGACAAGGTGAAGAACCATCGATGGCTGTGCAGTTGTGCACAACAGCAGGAAGGTTTGACAGTCCTGTGTTCTTTCAGAAGCCCTCTTGTCCCAGCTCTACATCGCAGGAATTATTACAATTATCATGAGACACTTGACAGTCCATCAAGGCACTTCATGACATTAAGCCCTTTTTTAGTCAACTCTGTCACCAAGGAAACAGAGGTGCACTGCCTAAGTGATATATTCCATGTTCAGGTGTTAGCCATCCTAAATGTGATCTCGTCAGGAGTGGATGAACTGAAATTATTAAACTTTTGGATGAATCCGATTAACCGATTAATCCATACTGTAAACGGTTGTTTTCAAAATTATACTCTATGTCTTTGAGGGGACAGAGAAAATATGGCTTGAATTATGAGGTACACTTTTCTTCTCGCCATGAATTTTTTTTTGCAGAATTTACATCAAAGCTACATTTGTATGGTGTTCAGCAAAACCTGGAAGCCAGCAATTGCACATATATTATCAGCATATAGGAAAAGGATTCACAGACAGATTTTCATAAGGTTGTCTTGAAGTTATAAGAAGAAAAAGCATCATACCAAGCTTCTTCTGATTTGTGGTTATGAGTGCTTAGTCATGTATGTATGTACAGCTTTAGCACCATGTGGCGATGAGTGCATAAAATGGCATTTGCATTGATATCACCAGTTAAGAAAATCAAGTCCACGATTAAGACAGAAATAGATTTTAATTACAAATGAAGGTTATGTAAGTCTAAGTGCAGATGGAATAATTAGAGCCTTTATAGTGAAATCCTGAATGCTTGTTCATGAAGCCATAAGAAGTTATAGCAACATCTGGTTCGATAAGAGAATAGAATAATATTTTCATTTTTTAAGTACCTGCTAATGTGAAAAGAAAATTTCTCTGAACTGGAGCACATGCAAAGTGCACACGCTGCACTTTGAAAGTCACAGTAGCATGTTGTTTATTGATGCATGTTGAATGTTTTAAAGTAAGGCACAACAAGTAGTGCATAAAGAAGTAAATCAACTAATTTAATCTTTTCCTCTGTGACTCATGTTATCCACTGTACAGTGGAAAACAAAGTGGCATCTTGCTGAAAACCAGCAGACAGCACAAACATAGAGACCATCCCTTTACAAACACTTCACTGAAGGATGTCCTTTAGAAGCTGAGGTTTTTTACAATCTTTGACATCATTGTAGTGAGATAAACTGTAATTCCTTTTTAGCCTCTGCTTATGACTACAACAATTTGCCCAAATTTTATTTTAAATAAAGAAGGGCACAACACATCTGATCATTGTAACTGTGATGCTTTGATTACAAGGCAAAATCCTAATGTTTCGCAGTCCATGACAAATAAGTTTATGTGGCTTTTGCTGTTAGAGGAAGAAATACCCTGAAACAGAAAAATAGTAGCACTTATGGTGTCATTATGTTGACATCAATTGGCAATACTCCAGGGTGACTGTGCCCCAGAAGTACTCATTAAATATCTCATGGAAGAAATAAGGAAATACAAAGTGAAATAAAACTGCTCTATATACATCTTTCAGTGGTAAAAGTAATTTGACATGTGACTGCACTTCCTGTGTGAATAAAATTTGCGCAGGAAGTCTAGGAAGATAAGATGTCTTTGGAGCCTACTTTGGTCAAAAGAACTCAAAGGAAAAGTGTTTTCCATTATTCCTTCTAGTTGGCACTTTCTAAGTGGTTCCCCAAACACAGATAGCAATGCTTCATTTTGAAACAATAAAAAAATAAATGCTCTATCTCAGTTTTGACTTGTATTCTGAAGACTTGGATTCCCTGAGAAAACAAAATCCTATTTCACAGAATGATTTTTTTCACGCTGTAACGGTATTAGCTGACAATTCCTAAACCTCATGTATACACTTCATTCATGCACCTTCTATGCCTACTTCCTTAAAAAATGCCTTATGAAAAAAATGTTGCATTGGCCTCAGCAACTTGCTCCATAAGAAAAATGTGATGCAAGACTACTGTTTAAAACCACAAGAGATAGCAAGAACACTTTCTTTCTGGAATACTACTATTCCAAACAAATGGCTTTTTAATAATGATTTTATCTTCTTTTGTTTTCTTTTTCATTCTCACTTTTTCTTCTACTTCCAAAGTAACTTGAGAGCGATTACGTAATAACTGAGTATACTTCTTGCTGCTCTTTTTCTGTAGCTCAGAAACCCCAAGGTTTTCTGCAGGGGGAAGTGATGCCACCTAAAGACAGATTTAGTACTTCATTCTACCTCATCTTAGTTAAGAGAGAGCAGATAGATCCTCCTAATTCTCCTGTGCTCTTGTACACAAATTCTGAGTTGCATTAAAACGAGGCCATCATGAGACCTCTCAGCAGGGAAGATAAAAACTGAGTTTTGCCAACTCACTGTGAGGCAGAGAAGGGCTGTGTCCAGGACACAGAGTGGGAGTGAGAGAGCCAAGCACTGTCTGATTGCTTTGTCTTGCAGAAGAGGGGCTGGGGGTCATCACAGAGGCTTCAGCATCACTGCTGCACTTCAGATAATGTAGCAAGGCTCTGAGATTTCAGCTTCCCCACACAAATTATCCCTTTTCCTGCATGTGCCTGCAGCAGGCTCTGAAAGACCAATTCCCATGTAAGCATAGCATATCCACAGGCATGGCATTCTGTGGATTGATCTAGTAGATATAAATCCAGAACCAGCTCTAAGTCACAGGCAAAATGCCTTTCAGACTAAATAGTCCCAGTGCCACTGTAAAAAGATGATAAGGAAGTTGTGAATGGATGAGGTTTAGGATGCAGTCTTCAGACAGAAGAATTTTGTTTATTTTGCTGTTCTGGGACACGGGGTATCATTTTCTTCTGAGAAGCAGGTTATCTGCATTTGGGGATCCATTTGGAAGCATCAAAATAGACAAAAAACATCCACTTTTCCTTCACACTGGAACCTCATCGTCTAAAAATTTTTCATGAGTTGCATGTTCAAGTATAATAGCAAGAAAGAGCAAACCGAGGTATGATTAAATTAGTCTGATGGTTGGTAAGTTTGTTTCAGTGAAGAAAAGCGGCCCCAGCTTTGAATATAGGATTCCTTGTTCCCTTTATGGGCAACAATTGTCAAATTTTATACAGACATAGGTTGGCTTCATGCACATGCACACAAAAATCCATCAGCAACAATGAAAAAGGAAAACAACAGAAAGAAGTCTTAGAAGTTTTTGCAGAAGAGACTAGGAAGTTCTAAAATATTTTTATCCAATATTTTTATCAGGTCTAACCGAAGTAGTTGCATTTCGTGGCACACCTGATCTGAATGGCGCTCATTCATTTTAATGACTAACAGTGTATTTATTATTTTGCACTCTGTAATGACAGATGGATATCTCTAAAGCATTAAAAATGTAAATGACCGTTAGAGTTTCCATCTCAGTCTCTCTCCTGCTTTTCCTGGGCTGATTAAGGACTAGCTTCACTATTTAACACCACGCTTAGCATGTTGTCTGTGCTTGTCTGTGTTCTAGTTATGAACCTGGAAAGTTATTTTGAGGAAAGGGTAAATAGATACTTTTACATTGATTTGTATGAGAAAACCTGAGCAATTTTTGCTTCAGAAATGGGTAATCTAGTACCTGTTCAGCTGCTATGGAAGTTCTGCCTTTGTCTCTTTTTAGCCTACCCCTGTTTTATTGATTAAGCATATTGCAGTTTTAAAACATCTCTTTCAAGGTCTATTTCTGATTACTAATCCCATGAAACAGCTGGAAACACTACTACACACAACTGTTACTTTCAAAAGGAAGTGAATAGAACATAACCATCAGAAAACGAAATAACCAGTCAGCGTAAAATAATCATAGTGATTTTTGCTGCAAAGAAAACTGGCTGATTTCATCCATTTCATACTTGATGTATCTTTATCAAAGTCTATAACATTTTTTTACTGGAAATTATGGCCAACTGCCTTGTCTTTCCCACCAGTTTTGCGTTTGTTGCATTATGTCGATTGGAACATGCTCGCAGTTTGCCGTGGTCTGGGATCACAGCCACGGTCCATGATAAGCCATAACCAGTGCCCTAGAGATGACGAATACATCTTGTGATAATAAGTCTGCCACTGAGTGAATAGAAGGTGGGCCTTGTTTTCATCCTGTATTCATTTTGTTAAGTAAACAGAGGGTACATATGACTGATAACGTGAGAAATTATTGGTGCCACAAGTTCAAAAGCTCCTTCTGACACCATTGCCTTTGCCTGGACTGAGGTGAAAGGACAGAGTGTTTTACCCTTGCTAGAGCTACATATTCCTTTATAACTCTCTCAGGAATACAGAAGATCTCCTGGCACATCTATAGTGACCATGACCTCCATGACAGAGAAGACTGAGTGGCTGAGGACTCATCTTTCACAGCTGAAAGGAAGTAGCACAGTTTTGCACAGCTGTTTTTGGTTTCCCCCACCTTGAGTGCAAAGACCTGAGCTATTCCCGCACTTCCACTGTGTCCCACAGTTTGCTGGAACTGGAAAAGGACTGATGAACAGGTTTGCCGTTGTAAGGGAGACCCAACAGACAAAGAATGAACGTAGTTTCTTCTTTTTTTTTTTTTTTTTTTAATAGAAATGGCAAAATTATTCAAATGAGCTGTTTCTGTGTCTTTGTCTTGTTTGTACTCTGGATGCTGGGGACCCAAAATGTAAGCAGCTCTGCAGTAGTGGCAGACTGCTCTTCTTCCTAGCTTGCTTACAAAACTCAAAATTTTAAGAGAAAAGATAGATCCTCTTCATAACAATGGATTTCTAGTTTCCACATGAACACTAGATGACAACTGCCTTTCCTAATAATCTGTAAAGGAAAGTATTTGGGAGTGAAAATAATTCCCCTGTTGCTATCAGGATGTTTGTTCTGTCTAGGCCTGCTTCTTGGAGATGATTATTTTACCTCTGGATTGCAGTTATCTGATTGTATCGGAGGTACACAGTGCTATTTTCCAGCTGAAAATAGTCCATCACAGATTCTCAAATTGATTTAGGTTTACGGAAAAAATTCTTATTTGGAAAAGTTAAAAAGGAAGGTGAACGATGTTACTGAAGTTGTAACCCCCACTCACTTCAAACAGTCCATCCCAGTGCTATGCTAAAATAAGACTAGATTTGCTTGCAGATAAACCTCTTGTGTGCTGATCGAAGATTTATAGAACAAACTAAATGGTATTATTTTAATTTGTTGTGATTACTTCTTCTGTCTCCAATCTTGATAACAATGAACATGAACACACTGCATATGTCAAAGTTTAATACCATTTTGACAGCATTGTGCCATCTTTCTCTGGAAAGATTATTGCATTTTTGCTCAAAACACAAGGCTGACAATATGGGTTTAATTTTCTAAAAATAACTCGCTTTACTGATACTAAGAACTTATTCTGGAGCTGTAGCAAGAAAATTTTCTGTTCATCCACTCCAGCGATAGTGAATACTTATGGAAAAGAGAAGTGTCAATTGTAACTGAGGTTTCAAAAGTCTTCTGAAGTCCCCAAACTGGATTGAATCTTCCACAATTCACATGTCAGGGATGGCACAGAGATCTGGGGGCTCTATTTCATCCCAAGGAAAGAGTATGGAAGTTTTGAACATTTAATTTCAAAACAACATTGCAATATTCTTATTCTTTCAGAACCATGACAGGTTTTCATAATCATAGATAGGTGGAGAGGAAAGAAAGTCAAGTAGCAAAACAAAAGTCAAATAGCAATGCATTGGAGAGAATTAATTGCTTTGGCAAATCAGGTACAAAAGGGAGGGTTTTTTGATCAGTAAGAATGCAAATCTATGAAGTGAAAACTCAGAAATTAAATATGAATTTTAAAGCGACGAGTTGATGGTCATTAGTACAGTTTTCAGACTACACCTCCTCCCTCAAAGAAATTGGTTGGCAAATCAAAAGAATACTGGATACATTTGTAAGACAACTAATCCTTGGAGAAATGAGGCTTGATAAACAGAAATTAAAATAGAAGATTTAATGAAAATGCCACTATAGCAAAATAACTCTTCCGGCTGCTATGAGATAGATACTCATGAAAGCTGTAATGAGTTGGATGAGTAACTTGCTTTTAATCAGCCAGCTTTTGCATGATGACTTTTTAAAATATGCAATTTGGTAATAACACAAGCAAAATTTTTTAAGTAGCAGCTGGAGAATATGGCAGGAAACCTGAGGTAGCAAAGACTAAAAAAATACTACTTCTTTGCTTATTAGTCAGTGACTAGGTGGTTTGGTTTATCCATATCTTGATTAAAAATTAACAATCTGTTAAATGCCACATTTTTTGAGATGACCAAAAGTTGACTAGCATCGTGCCAATAACACAGCACTTTTAACAAAACAGCACAAGAGTCTGCTAGGATGCAGGTCCTCCTGGGTCCAGAGGCACTGGACTCATGACACTGAATGTCTTCCCAATCCATTCTTCCTTTGCTGTTAGAGATATCAGGATCAAAATTAATGTTCCTGTGCAGTCTTTCCATGCATAGGCACGTCCAAACATCAGTGATCAATTTCTCATCAGTGAATGCAGTATCTCAGTCAAGAAGTGTCCGTGTCTGTCTCTGTTAGGGCTGAATTTCTGGACAGCTCTGGTTAGAAACAGGGCAGGTCTCATGTGTGTTGCCATCTGTGGTAAAGATCTTTTGGAAGTGATCTGTGCAGAAATGTGTTCTCAAGCATCTCTGGGACCAGGATCTCGGGAGGTTTAGGCACCCTGGTTCATTCAAAAATCTAAACCAGTGGTATGTATGAGTAGGTATGAGCTGGGCACTGAGTTCCTCTGCCATGGCAATCTGGGGCTCCTGTGTGTCTGTAAAGAGGCAAAGTCTAACAGGGGGGAGAAAAACAAGAAAGAGAGCAACAAGGAGGGCTTATAGGAGTGCAGTTTTGAATTTGACTGCCTATGTTTTCCTCTAGCCACACTACAGTCCTGTTAACCTTTGCAAGATTTTCAGACTGAAGAATCACCATTAAAGATTTCATTACAAGTTCTGGATGAACAAAGGAACTGAATAGTCACCTTGCTGTTATATCTGTTCTTCCCGCCAAGAACTCAAGTATATCCATCAAGTAGCTCTTCTGGTCCCAAACCTTAGGGTCAGTCACAGCTCTCAAGCTCTCAAGCTTCCTCAGTCTGACCAGTTCCTCACCTGACCACTCTTGTCTCTTCTGTGAATGTCTTTTAATGGCCTTCCAGAGCCTTCTACGTTCTTTTCTCCAGTCTTGGCTTCTAGACTGACCTGCCTATACCCTCTGACAGGTGATATACAACCAGGTCGTCCTCTCTTAAACTACACTCTGGAAATTCAGATTTGGAGACTTAGTCATGTGCACTGCAGCCAGCCCAAGGCTCTGCTGTCTTTCCACGGGAATGAGAGACCACCAGATTCTAAAAGGCATGATGCAATTCCTGTAATTAATTATTTAAATGTCATTAACCCTTTAATTAAACAAGTGCTTTTCCTGCTGGTTTCTCCTTCCTGTTCAAGAAGAAAGATGTAGTGATAAAACAAGTTCATTCTGGACAGACCTACTGTTTTAGAGGCAAGAAAATACAAGAAAAAACTATAAAGGCATATAGAAATCACTGGAGAAGTTTTCTGGTGTTTATTAATCCCTGACCAGTTCCTTAGCCAAATCATACTTTCCAATGCAGTTGCTAATTACTTTACCAGGTCCTATCCCAGACCATGCATTCTGAAGTTTAATGCAGTCATGTTGGCAGTGGCACATTCTTTTGACAGATTTCTTACATGGAAAGTCCCTCCTCTGTAATTAATGTTCTCTTTTTAGTTTACCAGTAGCATCCCAGTGCTTACCAACCTCCCAAATGAAGGCTGAACCACATTGCACTAGTTAATGAAATAATCAGAGTAGACAGTCTTTGTCCAGAGGTACTCGTTATATACTTCAAGCAAGTCACAGGCAGGGCAAGCAGGGAGGGAAAACAAGTGGGTAGGATTGTGCAGTTGCCGTGATTCAGCCTGTGTAATTAGCATTAGATGGTGGCTTTTATGTCATTACTCTACCTAAGGTGAAGTGCACAGGACCATCAAGGGCAGTTTGCTTCAAGACGCTGCAGTCTTTCAGGGGAATCTTTGTGCACTTGGTAATGAGCAATTCACTCATGCACTGCGTCCACTTCATTCCTCAGGACACAGCTTTCAGCACCCTTCCCACAGTAAGGACGCAAAACAAGGAGGGCTGGCATTCCCATGCTACAGAGATTGCTGGGCTGCAGGAAGAAGAAAGAATTGCCACTCTAAATTCTGGCTACAGAAGTCTTTTTTTTTCTTTATACATACAATTGAATTGCTTCAGTAAATGAATGGGTACAATGCGTGTTGGTGTGCATGTGATAGAGATAATTAACTGCAATACTTCCTTCAAGGGTAAATAGAGGTGAAGGGAGTTTATCTGCTTGTAATTTCAAGAAGAACAAGTTTATTTAGTTCTCATAAATATCAAACAATTAATTAATCCCATTTTTAAATTTATTAAAATCTTCAGCACTAATGTAATGGTAGCTACATAAATCTACCACAATAGCAAAAGAAATTCACAAAGATTTCTGGCAGTATAAGCAATTTTTTGGCACATGTGGTTTTGAAAGTTCAATATGAAAATATATTCTTTTCAAATAGACTCTGAAAAGAAACCCATCCCTTTGTCGATAACAATTTTCTTAATATAATTTTACTATGAGTAAATCTTGAACAGAATGCTCTCTAATATTTTAAAGGATTCGAGTTACTCCTTAACACCAGATCGCTATGTAGAGCTTCTTTTTGAAATGTACACCTGGTATTTGACACAATCACAAATAGCTTAGTGATAGGTCAAAATAAATCCTGGCCCATTAAATCCTGAAACACATCTGGTTAAATACAATATTTTCTGCAAAGGAGACGTCTTCTGTTCATTCATTAACAAGATAACAAATCCAGTTTGTATTCAAGAAACAAAGTAAGTCATACTCAAGAAGATACAATAGTCTGAGTTTGGGAACTGGGTAACCAGTAGCAACTGGTTTATCTTTACTTTCAGTGGTAATGTTAGCAATATTTTTTCCTTGAAATGACTACATGCAAAGGAATCAAAGAATACAAGTATTGGAAAGAAATCAAACAGAAGAATAATTTCATACATTAGGAATTAGATGATAAACCATTAAGCGTTCCAAAAGCACCGAGTACATTTCCCCACATGCCATCCCTACTGCAGGAGCATAAACATCCCTAGTTCGGTAATAAAAGGTTTCTTTATGACACAGTAGATTAATTTCCAGTGATCTCAGTTCTTAAGCCATGATCTTAAAAAGCAGCTTTGATACTGACAGCAAGGAGACCAATAAATGCAAATTCATATTGCTTTATGACTGGCCTAGTACTGTTCAATACAGTGAAAGTTACTCCAATATTGTAATTCACAACTTTGCCCTTAATGTCTGGCAGCCTTTTAGCCTCTTACTGTAGGAAAATCCCTGGAGGCAAAACTGGCTTACCCTCTTAAAGCATAAAGCAATGTTTATTTTTCCCTTCATCTCACTTAGGTCAGGAGAATATTTGTTTACGTAGTTTGATAAAATCTTGATTTTTATCAAAACCCAGAACTAGTATTACACATAATACTGAAATAGCCATTGAAATGAGAAGGGTCAGATGGTATTTTTTGTTGAGAGATTCTTCATGCTATGTTCATAGCTACTGGAAAAACAGTAGACATGATTCCTATCACTGTGCAAATCAGTCATCCTGGATATTTCACTGCACTTCATAGTACCTAATAAAAGAATGCAGCCCTAAATTTGTTAACATATACAATTGGTTGCTGTGGAAAGGAAGTGGAGTGCAAGCTGGGGAGATGGGGATCTAGGAGATGGGGAAAACAGGAAGCTGCCTTTGGGTCGAAAAGTGTTCAGGAGAACATGGGACAGGAGATGGGAACTGAGCTACTTAAGGGTCCGGTCAGGCAAAAAAAGAGCCTGGAACTAAAAACTAAGTCTGTAAAACTAGGACTGAAAATACAGGCGCTTACCTCCACAGGATACAGAAATACATGCCTTCCTACCCGTTATCACATGCCCAGTTCTGCAAGGGACCATACGACAGGGACTCTTGTACTCCTTCCTATGCCTAGTCTGTACTGTTTTCCTTGACTGCTCTCACCTCTTCTTCCCAGCTTGGACATATCTTTCTCCCTTTCTTTCTCTTCGGGTCTAATATTATTGTTCCTTTCCTCTCCTGTTTCCCTGGTGTCAGCTTTGTGCCAGCACCAGGCAGGGTGCCCCGTGTCCTCAGGCAAGGTGGAGTTCTCAGCCCTGCACCAGGGCAGAGAGCTGGCACAGTCGCCGTCCCCTCATCCCACAGCAGCCATAGCTGGACAGAGGGTCTTCCACGCTCAAAAGCCAACAGACAGGTTCTGACAAGTTCCCACCGCACTCCTGAGAGATGACTTCTTTTTTTTGGACTCATCATTTGTCTAAAACACATTTTTCAGTGATTTCAAGAGACTCATTTTGGTTGTAAGCAGCCACCCTTCCTGCCAAATCTCCCAGCCCTGCTTCAAAACATGGGCGTGCAGAGCTTCAACTGAATGACTATATTGCTTGTATTAACACGGAAGGGAGCATGGGTATTTTTGCCTCATACAGTCTTCAGATACGTCTGAACTTTCCAAAATGTTTAAGTCTGAAGGTTAAATGATACATTAATGAACAGAGGGTTTTATAAGGCAATGTGCCAGGCAAAAATAAAGATAGGCTTCAACGACTTGCCCTGTTTAAAATACCATGATCTGATAGGAGCAAAGATACAGATGAAGAACTCAAATGCAAAAAGCAAGAGGAAGTGTTTAGAAGAGATAAGCAAGTGTAACAAAATAAAATTAACAAATTGAAAACCTATAGCAGGAAAAAAAATCTTCCCAGCATTGAAATTTGATTAGACGTAGAATACTGGTCCTTTGGGGACGGTGTAAGCCCCATGATTCATCACCCAGCCTATAAAAATAGGTTGGACAAAATATTAGAAACATATGTCCTGCTGAATAACCCTGTGCTCTGAGATGGATGAACCAGATGACCGAATATGACTTTTCCATCTGTACCATCCATGAATCCAAGAGAATTTCTGTATCTCTCTGTGGATGAGCAAACCAGAAACCTCACTGAAAGACCTAGCCCTGTCATCAATGCCCACACCAATTAGCACCTTGCTCCACCGCAGCTCTCTCTCCTCTAAATTCCTCTCCAAATTGTATTCCGAGCGAAAAAGCTCACAGACAATAAATGTGAAAGTCCCTGTGTAGCAATCCAGCAAATATCTGAATTTCTTCCCTGGACAAAGGGGATGGAAATGCTAGAAAAGGGAAGGAAGGAGCAAGCACACGATTTGCTAGAAATGTGATCAGAAAATTATTGCCAGTCACCAAGGTCAACACCTCATCCTGCAAAACTGCTTCTCCTTCCCATGAGCAGCACCAGTGGCTCAGAGACTTTATCATTCTGCTTACTCACTAGCAAATGTACACCCCCTCTCTCATCAGCGCAGGAATCTTTGTGAGATGCTTCAGTGATGATTTAAGACGCAAAATTAATTTACAGCTTGAACAGCCAGACAAAGTACCATCCACAGAAGAATTCCTAGTTGGCATGGGTAACCTGTGCTGTAAGGTCAAACACAAGGTTGCTACAAGAGAACTCCCTGCAGCAGCAGGAGCAGACTGCTCAGCAAGACAAGAAGAAAAAAGGCAAAACAGAGAGTGATAACAATTTTCACATTCAGTCATAAAATTGCAAATTCTTCGCTTCCTACAAGGAGAGCCACATGTCTCACTGCAATAGAATTGAAACGTGAGAAGTTTGAAGCCATAAACTGTATGATTTTCAATAAAAGGAGTGCAAAAAATTCTGTTGCTTGGTAGTGGGAATGCAGTTTCACAGTGCGTAGAATTATGGAATCATAGAAAAAGCGGAGTTTGAAGGGACCCGTCAGGATTATCGAGTCCAACTCCTGGCCCTGCGCAGGGCACCCCCGAGAGTCACACCATGTGCCTGAAAGTCCAAAGGCTTATTGAGCTCAGACAGGCTGGTGCTGTGACCACTGCCCTGGGGAGCCTGTTCCAATGCTGCTATTATTAAGCAGTTGTAGAACGGATCAATTGAAACAAATCCTGCAGCTGAGTTCTAAAGCTTAACAGGAAAAAATAGCTACTCTACCTGCCTTCTAAGGGTGGTCATTTTGGATTATCTGCTTTAAAATTCAGAGACAGCGTCATGGGAACTGACACCTGGAATTATCATTTTGAAGTTGCTTTCAAATCACAGTGACTGTGAAAGTCTGGGCCTTTGGCTTCCATCAAACCAGATATAAATATATAAGCTTGTGGTGAAAACAATTTCTGGATCACCAATTTCTGTCTGGTCTAATACACAACCTCTTTCACCCAGATTCAGAGAGGACAAAGCAGTGTCCTTTCACGGGGAGCTATGGCTGGCTGTCAGATGCTGAGTATGGATAGGCCTCCTCAAAAATATGAACTTGTTTTGGTAGCTAAAGGGCAGAAATTGGAACGTCCTGAAAACTGTCAACTGTCCTGTTCATTCTCTTCTAAGTCTTGGTGCTTTCATGGTTACAGGTGTTTGCATTCGACAACATTCAGATACTGCTGATGACAAAACCTGCTGTTTCTCAAAAAGTCTTTCTAATTCTAACGGCAATGTCCTGAGTAGAGGAACAGTTCCCTGGAAGTGGAGTTTTATTAATCAGTACTACCTAGCTGTGGATCTTTCTGAATCCATCCTTCTCCTTTCGTTCCTCTACAACACGGCATTGAAGCAGATGCTAGTGACTTTTGCATGTAATCCCGTACACTTCCTTTCAATTTTGCAAAGGTTGCCAACAAATTGTACAGCTCGAGTTTCCACAGTTAACTTCAGCAAATTTCACATTTAAAGCAGGAATTCAGCCACTTTTGTTATGCAGGAGGAAAGAAGCGTAACTTTCATAACTGACATTCGTCCTCCACTTTATGAAAAGCGACTAGTTCTCTTGGGTTTGTGGGGTCAGGTTTTGGTCGTGGTGGGTTATGGGGTAGTTTCTGTGAGAAGCTGCCAGAAGCTCCTCCCATGGCCAACACAGCCAGTGCCAGCTGGCTCCAGGATGGATCTGGCCAAGGCTGAACCCATCAGAAAAGGTGGTAGCACCTCTGTGATAACAGATTTGAGAAGGAAAAAAAGTTATTGCACAGATGTAGTTGTGCTCAGAGAAGAACAGGATGAGAACCTGTAAGAGGAACAGCTGTGCAGACACCAAGGTCAGTGCAGAGGGAGGGGCAGGAGCTGCTCCAGGTGCCAGAGCTGAGATTCCCCTGCAGCCCGTGGTGCAGACCATGGTGAAGCCCCTGTGCCCCTGCGGCCCATGGAGATCCATGTGGATGCAGAGATCCACCTGCAGCCCGTGGAGGACCCCAGCTGGAGCAGGAGGATGCCCAAGAAAGGCTATGATGCCATGGGAAGCCCATGCTGGAACAGGCTCCTGGCAGAACCTGAGACCTGTGGAGAGAGGAGCCCACACCGGAGCAGATTTTCTGCGACTCTGTGGGGAACCCAAGCTGGAGCAGGCTGTTCCTGAAGCACTGCCTGTGGAAAGGGACCCTTGTCAGAGCAGTTCATGAAGAACCGTAGCCCAAGGGAAGGACTCATTCTGGAGAAGTTCATGGAGAGGGAGTTCATGGAGAAGAAGTTCCTGTGAGCGGAAATCCATATTGGAACAGGGGATGAACTCCTCTCCGTGGGCAGCAGCAGGAACAAAGTGCGATGAACTGGCCATAACCCCTATCCCCTGTCTCCATGGGCCTCTGGGAGGGGAGGTAGAGTCTGGAAAGGAGGGAGGGGTGGGGGGAAGCTGTTTTTAATGGATTTTTTACTTCTTATTACCCTGCTCTGATTTTCATTGGTAATAAATTCAACTAATTTCCCCAAGTCAAGTCTGTTTTGCCTCTGATGGTAATCATTGAGTGATCTCTCCCTGTTGTTATCTCAACTCACAAGCCTTTCATGGTATTTTCTCTCCCCTGTCCAGCTGTGGAAGGGAGTGACAGAATGGCTTTGATGGGTGCCTGGCATCCAAACTCAGGGTCAACCCATCACACTAATAAAGCAAAGACCGTAACAGACATGTTGAGAGATATTGTTCTTTCTCTTTTAAGGCCAATGAAATGGAAAATGTTGTCAGTGATAAAACACAGAGAGAGGCAGCTGGAAATGACCAAAGGCTTGGCATGACATAAATGAGAAGGTGCAGAAGCAGAGGAATGCCTCTCTGCAGAGGCCTACCTGGCACAAACCACTGTTGTGCAAGGCTTGGCCTGATGAAGGCAACAAATGATGAGACCCCAGACATAAATGCAGCTGTGGAGAATGGCAGAGTTTGATAGGGATTTGTCATCTGCTCCATCGTGATGGAGCAGAAAATGGGTAGGTAGCCCAAGACCGAGAGGTACCTCACACAGAAGAGTAGCAGAAGAATACATTGTTTTAAATGGGTTGCCTGTGGAAGAATGTGAGGACAGAAGGGAGGAAGAAAGCTACCAGAGCAAAGATATTCCCAAAGAAAGGGATTGACTGCACTAAGGGAAAACAGAAAATAAGAACTGTGAAGCAGCTCTTCCCCAAAAAAGGGTGGAGAAGAAGAAATAACAAATATAGAAGGTGGCATAAGGATTATAGACAGAAATAAATGTGAAGTCGGGCCAAATCATAGAACGATATGCAGACAGGAGAAAAATGCAGGGTAGGAATTCCATATGAACAGCAAAAGAAGTGGGTTTACATGACTCCTTAGAAGAATTTTATGGGCCATTCACAAAGCCAACTCACAGAATGGGAGAGTGGGCTGTCTGCCAGGATGAAAAATGTGGGCATGTCTCCGAAGGGATCATCACAGGAATGGAGGGCAGGGCAACAGGATGCATGATACAGCCAGATCCCTACTGGGATGACTCAAAGACACTTATGTGCAGCTGGAGAGGACAGGGAAAGAGGTGGGGGGACTCAGTCTCCAGTGCAGTGCTTCTAGTATTAGAAGAGATAAAAAGGTGGACAAGATGTCAAAAAAGTACGAACAGGTATTCAGAGAAACAAAACCCTAAGAATGAATGCTACTTTGTGGAAGAAATTTTACAACTTCCTCCTACTTTTTCTGTATCCAGACACATAAAACTTGAACATCTTGTTCTAATTTTAAAAAGTGTGTAACTCACCCTCTTGTTCCCAGTAGTCCTCATGATTCCACACACCAGCTAAACACCTGGGCTGAAAACAGCAAACTATCTATGCAAGCTAACTATGGAGACTCCTCAAAACTACTTTACTCCTCTTAGGCAGTTTTCAGAGATGAATCCTGCTATCAGTGCAAATGAAATAAAGGCTTGTGATTCTACATGAGCTTTTCAGGTCACTGTCTGAAGTTAACTCTCCTAAGCCTCACTGTTGAGACAGTCATTCTTCTCAAGTATGCTGCATCTTGGTGTTGTTCAAAGTAAATGATAAAACTGTATTTAAAATATTTATGTGGAGAAAAAGAAAGAAAGAAAGAAAGAAAGAATCCATGTATGCTTCTGTATCATGTTTTCCAGGTTCTTTCTTCATCTTTAGAAAATTCAAGATCTGTCCTAAATTTCCAGAATAGAGAAAATTAAGATCATGGGTCTGATTAACACTTCTGATTAATTTCTAATTGGCAGATGAGAAGCTTCATCTTATGATAAGTTTAATCACTTACCATTTTTAATCACTATTAAATGCCACTACCAGGCACTAAACTCACCTTACCTGAAGGGAGTACAAGCTTTTTTTGGAAATTCAAAGTATTTTTATGTGATCCTACACACAAAATACATTAGATTTGGCAGTGGGATAAAGGGATTATTTTCGATGCTGAGGATAAATTAAGAAAGACAGCTCATTTATAAAAGCAGTACATTGCATGTTGTTGAAATAAAAGTAATCTTCCCTAATAATCTATCAATACCCTTTGAACCTTCAAAAGTTCTCCTGTCTGCAATACACATCAAGAGTAAATCTTACTTATTTTAATGTGTATATCTTCCAGCATTCACTTTCCCTGATCCTGTTATCATGGCCCACCTTTGTGAAACCTAGGTTTTCATGCAAAAATGAGAAGCTTTTGTCCAAAGGATAAGTCATGTTCCTCTCTTAAAATGAATATGGATAGTAAAACAAAAAAGATAAGGTATGATTCTTTTGACTATTGTACACATTCATAGGCCCTTAGTATTTACTCCAGTCAGGCACAAGAAGATAATTAACCCTCCTAAGATTATTAACTTTTGTCTAACTAAGCCAACTATTCAATGTAGGTGAAAACTTTTCTTAGAAGGACAAGATATGTTTGTATGTTGTTAATATTATGTATGCAGTGCAGGAGACACACAGAGAGATTTCCATTTTGAAATGTTTACCCTCAGAGACCAACATCTGTTACCATGATGTTTTAGATCTCACTAATTTAAAACAGAAGAGTGACTTACAGCAATGTGTAAAAAATCACTTCAGATGTTCCCTCTTTGACTGTTTCAGTCCATCTGTAATTGCTGGTTCCCAGTGTCCAAGAAAACATCTTGCCAAAGCACAGAACCACTGGGAAAGAATTCTAATATCCTACTAATTCAAGTATGTACTTTCCTTGGAGACTGTGTTTTGAAATCATATTATTTATTGTTTGTAGATGTCAGTCATGCTCTTGTCAGACATTTTTAGTTTTCTGGAGTAAAGAATTAAGGATTTGCAGAAGAATTCAGAGTGTAAACCAAGTCAAAATGTTCATTTTGGAATCACAAAACTAATTTAATTTGGAAAACAATTATTTTAGTGGTTTTCCCTTCAATCCTTTGTGACCCCCATGCACAGTATTACATTATCAAGGAACAAAAATGTCATCTTTTCTGAGATACATCTCATGATTTTACAAATTTAAAAAAAAAAAATTTAAGAAATAGAATCTATTCACATGGAAGTTTTCATTTTGACATTCAGGCTCTACAGCAATTCCTTTCTCATGAAAAATTAATGAAAACCTCATAGAACATTAGAAAATACTACAGTATTGAGATATAGTCTTGTTACCCCAATAAAAGCAGGAGGTACTGGAGATCACTGAAATCTGACAGGAATACCATCAGGAACTACCACATGCAGAAGAGCAAAGTGAGTCATGTACATCAGAATTCCTTCTCAGCATCACTATTTACCTCTCACTGCTGGAGGTTTCCGTGGGATGGTTACACTGCAAACAAAACCCATGCCATCAAACAGGATGAAACTATGTCATCCTTTGATTTGCTCTCTTTGCTTCTTTCTACTAGAATCTAGCAGCAAATTCCCCTTGGTATGACCACTCACTCCCTTCCTCTCTTGCCTTTTTTTTCCCTCTTCTTCCATCTTTCTGCCAGACTAAAATAACCTTTAGAACAGCATAAGGCTGTCACAACCTCCTGCAGTAAATAGCGAATAAAGGAGATAATAACCCCAGGATATGACAAAGAGCCTTTCCTTTCTGTGGCTCTTCTTTTGAAGAGTGAGGACAGAGCTATGTAAGAAAAACAGAATCCCAAATTCTTCACATTCCAGTGGTTCAACACAAGACATTCCTTCCAGCCATATATTTTCCATAGGGAAACCACACAACATAATATGTAATAAGAAGCCTTGCAGACAGACTGCCTTGGCTTCCTGTAGGTTTTGCAAAGAAAATGCTGAACAAAACAGACAGTTACTAGGCCTGCCCCATTCCTGCCCGGATATGGAGATCTTACTGAGCTCCACCAGCACGGAGAATGGAGGTGGAAATAGCCAAAAAAGCACACGATCATTTTCTACAGTGTAATATTAGCTTAAAATAATAATTCAGTCACTTCAAATAGGTCACCTCACTACAGGAGCAATGAAACTGTATTTGCCTCACAGAAATATTAAATATGTGTCACCAGAGTCACAGGCTAAACTAAGATCAGCCTGGATGAGCTGGGGACAGCACAAGCTAAGTTGCATTCTATTGAGCTCTGATTTTGTCATCCATTCAATTGCAAAAGCTGTAGAAAAACCACAGCCACAGTGGGCAGTTGTGCTGTTGGAAATGCCTAACTCCTAACCTGCATCCTGGGAACAACTAGACTAAACTACAGTAGCCATGTACAGAGACCATTCATCACTAAAATAGAAAGGATTATAGGAAATATGAAGACAGGCTCTTCTCTGATGCACAGTGAGGAGAAAAGAACCAACAGTCCCAGCTAGCTTGCAGCAAAAGCAATTCTGACTAGATTTCAGGAGAATATGTTCTCTGTACAGGTGCCCCAAGAAGATACTCCATCCTTGGAGATGTCTTGTCCTCAGCCAGACTAGGCCCTGAGTAACTTGATCCAGCTTGGGTATGAGATTGGACTAGATGATCTCCAGAGAACCTGCCAAAACTGATTTTTTTTTTCAATGAAGTTAACATCTTCTACACAAATATTCTCCAACCATGTTTAAACTCACTTTTCTACACCATTTTACATTTTAATACCTGTCTTTACCAAAATGTTACCAACCAGGAAGCACAGCAAGTGAAACTGTAGATAAACTTCCTCAGGTCCACAGCCTCTTCCTCCAGTCTCAGCCCCTCTCCTGACCAAAGCTTGTTCACATGTTTTTTAGCAGATTAGGCAAAACAAAATTTTTTGCCTTGCTGACCAGCTCAACATTGCAGAGCTCGTAGTTCAGGCCAGGAGAACCAGGATCAGGCAGTTGATTTTGCCACCTCCACCCAAAACAGGCTCCACATGTCTGCTCGGCAACTTGACTGGCATGTGCTACCAGCACATATATCCAGGATGCCATTCACTGAACAAAAAGTGGGAGGTCAAAGTGCCATTTTCACCAGGGCCTACTCTACCAGCACAGCCATGCTGAGCCTGTGCTGTGAGCCTGCAAGTGAGTGAACACAAATACCTTCCTTGGGAGAGATGAAACACTGCTAGCAATCAGAATTAAGGCAATGAAAGGTCTGTACTCCTGTCTTCCTTAGACAAACCCACTATTTAGTACCTCTATACTGCTGAACAAATTGGTGCAGAGCTCTTCATCTACCCCTGTCCTCCTCCTCACCTTTAAAAGGCCACACTGAGCACTTGGAACAATTCCTAGACTCACAAACTGCTTCCAGAACTTGTCAAGGAAAGCCAGTGTTTACCAAAGTTTTGTTGAGGAGTCTCCTAAAAGGCTGCATGGGAAACTTCAGCTTGAGACAACAACTTGGGTTGGTTCACTACCTGAAAAAGAGCCTTGTGTATGATGTGCTCAGCAGAAACTTCTCACTCCTACCATTCTCCAGAGGTTTACCAGAGGGTTTTATTTCATCTCCCACCCTGGATTTCCATGCCGTGGTGCCGACCTCAGCACACAGGAAAAGTTCAAATAAGTGCCATGGCAAGTAAGCGATGAGACAAACTATTAGAAACAGCCAAGAATTCATTCTAGCAGGCAATTGTATAGCAACTACTGCAATATCAAGCGAATCATGAGTCATATTTTATTAAAAAAATATTTTAGGCAGTTTCTCTTTACAATATGATATTATCTATGGCAGGAGTCTTCCAGAAAATTTGTAATTGACTAGATGAAGAGGCTAAGGAGAGGAATCAGTTTGAATGAAACATTTCAGCAGGCAATTTGAGCAAAAAGGTCATACTCAGGGACGGGTATTTGCTAGGAAACTAGGAGAATGTCTCAGATATTGAGGAAGATGTTTAGTGCAGGTAGCTCACTGTGCAGATTGAGGTCTGGGTGACAGAGGCCGAGGCAAGCGTCCGTGAACTGCCAACCTCTCGCATAACAAATGCACAGGGACCTCTTGCACACCCAAGTGAGGGACACTGCAGGAGCTGAAGACTCGGCAGGGAGACCCCAGATGTCCCTGTGCAGGCTGTCAGAGTACAAAAGCCATGGGGTCCCTTTGTTGAGGGTCCCTCCTCCTCCTCCTCGGCACCAGCTCGAGCTGTTATTCTGTTGCTGCCCAATGATTACATTATTTTAATGACCCAGAGGTCTGAGGCTCTGCTGTGGGAAACCTGAAGTCGAGCCAGTAAGGAAACTGGTCTGACTGGGTGAGTGAGGGGTGTGCAAGGAGCCAAGCACGGCATCCATCACCTCCCTGGGGCCACTGCTGCGGAGGGGCTTCGGTCCCAAGAAGATGGTGCCAGTGTGGCTGACAGCAGCCCCTGAATGCTCAGACAGCAAAGTTTCCTTAACACCGTGAAGTCTGACACAAGGAAATTACCTCCAAGCGCAGGTATTACAAATGAAAATCCCATACTCATCTAGGTTTACACTACAAGGAATTCGTTAGGGAAGACTGTGAAGGTAAGAAGAATACGAAGCCCTACCCAACGTAGCTGTACTGGCAAAAGACCTTACCGGAAAAACAACTTTTTTTTCTGAATAATAGCTTGTTTCCCCTGGGGGCAGGTGAGTGGGAGGCCGCGGTGGCTTTGCTATATGTGTGACCTGCAAACCTTTGCCTTTATAGCTCTAGTGCTAATATACAACATCTAGGTGTCTACATTCCAGGACAGCACTCCTTATGTAAACAAACACGGGCTAAAGTTCAGCCTTTTCTTGCTAAATTCCTTAGACTTCTATGTTTTTAAAATCACCTTTCGGATAAAATTGGACAGGCTGTGTGCATTTCTGAAGTTGTCATCCGGGCAAAATTCTTTTGGCGTGGCCAGAGCATTACCTTTTGAAGGCAGTACTTTAGAACGAGCATATTCAAATGCAAGCAGGATATGTATTAATTACTGCATGGAAAACACATAAGCAGCCTGAGCATGCTGCTTGTTCAGATTGTTAAGCTTCAGAGTAGAAGTTAATAAATCAAAACTATAAGAAAGCAATTGACCATGTTCTCTGATAGTTAGCAAGACTGATTCACATCTCTTGGAAAAGTCTGATGTATAGCTACCTCCAAAAATAGTGCCAGTGCTGGCATACCCCACTGCTGGCAATGCCTGTAACTGCTGCTTCAGCATTTTCCTCGTCTGGTAAGCATGCTAGCCTACCTGCACCAGCCTGCCATTTGGCCTTAAACAAATTACTCCCTGGATTCTTGGCCAGGGTACTTTGAGTGTGTTATTTCAAATGCAAAATTTTTTTTTTTCTTCTACTGACTTATCAAAAATGTTCCACATAAAAGATTGGGCTTAACGGGAATACAATTTATTCTGGCCAAGTTCTTATCTTGGCATCATGCAGAAGGCTGGGGAGCTATTGGTCTTATAGGCCCTCGGAGTGGTGACCAAGTTTATCTAGCAATTGTCTTCAATCTTCTGCCAAACATGAAAGCAGGCAAAAATGTCTTCACAGTCTTGAAAGAAAACCAGAGGGGGGAGTGTTGAAGGAGGACTGCAATGAGGAAGCAATTACTCAGAACTGCAAGGATTGTGCATTTCAGCCAGGCATGTGTTCTTTTATTTATCTGGGTTTATAAGTGAAGACTACAAGGGGAGCCAAATTTTAAAGAACAAATTGTACGTCTTTAGTACTTAAGTTCCATAAATATGTAATTCTGCATGTCCTAAAAACACCCATCCTTGGCCAAGATAAAGTCAATTAAGAACACTTTAACAAAAAAGGAAAAAAAACAATAAGAAATTAAAAATAGTATCTTTTCATACCACAAAAGATCTGTAGATCATCTAAAGCAAAAAAAATCATGTGGGCTTTTCAAATTAGATTCTGATTTCTTTCACTGTATTACTAATGGGACAGAAAAAATTGTTACAGGATTTTAAGTATCCTTCATGAAGACTGTGCTAGTCTCAAATGAAAATATTTATACATGTGATTATTTATTTATACATTTTTATCTGCTGCTCTGTGGCAATAGCCCTTACGTTCCATCAGCAGGCACAAAAGTTATATGTACCCTGCACATGTAAGGGGTGTCCCAAGGCAAGGTTCTAGACCAAATGCACAATTCATACAGACAGAAAGTACAGCCAGAGGCCACTTCATGAAACACACCACATGCCCAGGTATGTCCAAAACCTTGGCTGGTTGCTGGACATCTTAATATGCACCTCAGAGCTGGCAGGCTCCCCACAGCCTACCTGTGGGCAGCCAGTGCAGCAGTGGTGCGGATTAGGAACAGAAGTCAATTCTCATGCTGTTCACAGGTTTTTTTCTGGCACCACTCACAAAGCACGACATAGATAAAGCCATAGGATCCAAGTTCCGTGTGACAGCCGTTCCACCGAGCAAGGAAGACCAAGGCGTGGAAAGTTTCCCCTTTTCTTTCACTTTGGCTCTTTCCACCCAAAGCCCACTAGCTCAGGGCCACGAACTACACAAAGAGTGGGTCTTTCAGACCACCATAAAGATGGAAGGAAGCTGCTGGGTTGTGTTCACACGCTTGACCACAGGCAGAATACTCCAGACATGTCATATGCCCCTGGCATAAGAGACAGTGAATAATGAAGCCTTGTCTTTCTGACCACCCTCAGGGTCTTGCAAACATCCTGTCTTGTACAGACTGCGCAAGATTTGCGCACAAGAGCTCTCTCTCTTTCTCCTATTTCATTCTATCACATGTTTTTCACAAAATGAGACACATGATGTAGTCTGATCTTCAGCCCTCTGGCTAGGTGTTTGGTGTTACATAGCAATTACAAAATAGCAGGTGTTTGTGATGTGTGTTTATTCTTGTACATCTTTTCTCATATTTGCTTAATTAGGTTCTGCATTATCATTTTTCCTGTTATTACTTGCTCAAACAACTGAAGCCATCTAGCTTGGCTAGTGCCTTTTCTTACTTGAAGATTGGTGTTGATAAGAATTATATTTTCATTCCCAATACCACACTAAGATCAATGACTCATGAATACCATGTATTCATTTGGTATAAACTTGTGAGTAAATGTCACTGCTTAAACTAACAGAAAAAACAAAAAGAACAGCAGAATGGAGTGTGGATGACAAGTCCCTCACTAATTTCTCTGTATTTGTTGTCTTAAAGGTATAAAATGTTTGCCTTCCTTTACATGATAATTTACTTTGTTTATACCCACGGCATTTAATTCATTCTCTGATTCACTAGAAATAGCCTTCTTTCCTTGTGTAACACAGGAGAGATGTTGGTCTGAGCTCACATCAGAAAATGAGTAATGCCATTGCTGTTTCTCAGTGAGCTCCCAATCCCCGTGGGTGAAATTCATCTTCATGGGTGGGGAGGAGGGGAGAGGAGGATCTGCTCCAGGCCTATGCAACATTTAATCCACAGAACTGAGAGTTAGCACAAAGCTGATATTTAACCCTTCCCATCAGAGACTGAGAAGCCATGAATCTGACAAAGAGTGTCAGTCCAGACCCTTGTCCCCCTAAAGAAGCAGCAGTCTGCTCTCAGCTTTCACGTTACAGATCCAAGCCTATGACTCAGACCCATGAAAGGATTTAGATCTCTGAAATAAATCATCAGCAGGACTTCAGTCAAAACATTCAAGCCTTATGACCTCTGTCTAACCACACTGCTGAGTAAATCTTGGAGACACCTCAGGTCTGAGGCAGGCAGTTTAATGGGAGCTTCTTGTCCAGCTCAGCATCTGTGCAGAAGTGACTCAGAAAAGCCTCTGCTGAATTCACTACCAGTGAGGTCCATCAAGGCCCACGGGTGCTCCCCACCTCAGACCCAAGGTTCTGAGTCTAGCAGGCATCCACACATCACGCCCAACACACCCCAACAGCTTGTTCCAAACTGTGGCCAGCCAAGAGAAAGCTGATAACAGCGTGTGTATCTAACAGCAGCACACTCAGTAGGTGTCTACTGGCATATTTTGATGTCACTTGCCAAGATTAAGACACACAGCTCCTAAAATTAGTAGTTTACAACACTCTTTTACGATACACTAAATATTTTTGTTGGCTCCAGAAAGGATAAAAAGTGCACTAGCACCATGAGGTCTGGCCAGAAGTTTTGTCTTTCAAAATTAAGTTCTGGAAAAAAACACAGATCTGGATCTCCAAAAATGAGACCTTGGTTTTCTAATGTGTACACTGGCTACTACCACCATCCACCAACTGAATTCTTACTCCCCGTCTCTCAAATTTCCATCAGTCATTACAGCTTTTTATGGAAAAATGGTGTCTTCCCTCAGCTCCACAAACAAATTACACACATAAATTAGTGAACTAAAAAAAGATTTGAGGAATATTCACTGATAATCAATGACAGTAATAACTTACAAAGAAATACTTCAAAGACACTGTCATAAAGAGGATCAGAAAATATCAGGCTGTGACATGTTTATATCACACAGCATTCAGTACCATCATACAGACTGTACATGAAATTATCCACTTTTCATGGCAATGATGAACAGTGAGATCAGCATTTCAAATATCACACGAATCACCCCTGTAATTAGTCACTAAGGAATGACTACTACACATAACGGAGTGTACTGAATAACTAATGTTCTGTAGTGCTAATGAAAAGCAAATCTATAGCTTATCTTATTACTATCATAATAATTAATTCAGACACAGATCTTCCACTCATCCTAAAACCAGGACTTTAAATCAGAAACTAAAGGTCAGTTCTGTTCTCCATCACATCAGCTACTCTGAGGGGCTGTACAATTACAATCAGGAAATGCATCATTATAACTCATAGGATAATTTAATCTAATGAATCAAAATATTTTTTGTATTTAATTAATTTGTATGCTACCAAGAAAAGCAGAAAACATGAGGTCATTTACCTGCTATTAGTCTTTTCCAAGAACTCCAGTAGCTTTATGTACCAGCCTAGGACCCCTTACTCATTTCATAGACTGTGAGACCTGTCTCTTTGCAAAACGATTTTCTTTCTTGGTTTCAGAATATCACAATAACATTCCTATATCAAAATCACATTTTAATGGCTATATGATCTGGACTGTAAATTTATTTGAAATTAGTAGTACAATTTAGCATTGTTTTCCTCTTTAAGGAAATTGGCCCAGATTGTTTCAATATTTTGCCACTCCATGAGCATCGTGTATATTGCCTGCCTAATAACAGGTAGAGATTTTTCAAATTTGACCACGTATTTTGTGTATCAAGTTCAGATGCCTTAAGAAGACTTCAATCTCTAAAAAACTCTCTTTAAAATTATCAAGAGTGGGGCACACAAGGTTTGAATCCACAACTCAGATTCACTAGTTACTTTTGGAAATCAAATTATCTTCTTTTTATAACTGTGTTCAAGAACATCAAAGAAATCAAATTACGTTGTTTAAAATCAAACTATCTCTCACCAGTTTTCCATGTGAGGACATGAGCAGGCTGTGCAGCACTGAGGAGAATCAGGGAGATATTGGTGGGATAGTCTCAGAGACCCTGCAGGCTCAGGAGTCTCATCCCACCGTGGTAGGAGAGGTGCAGGTGGACTCTGTGCCATTTCCAGAAGTAAGTCAAGAGTCTGCTGAAAGTGAAGGCTGGAAGCTGGTCACTGCCCACACAAGAAAGAGGGCTCCTGCTCCTCCTGAAGACTGGCAGGCAGCAAATAGGTTTGGTACCTCACACAACAGGTATGAGGGTGTGGGACTGGGTGGAGTGATCATGGATTCATAGAATGGTTTGGGTTTAAAGGGGCCTTAAAGATCTTCCAGTTCCAACCTCCCTGCCGCTGACAGCAACACCTTCCACTAAGACCAGTTTGCTCAGGGCCCCTTCCAACATGGACTTGAGCACCTCCGGATATGGGGCAGCCACAACATCCCTGGCCACCTGTGCCAGGGCCTCAGCACCCTCACAGCAGAGCTTCCTCTTAATATCTGATCTAAACCCACTCTCTCTCAGTTTGACGCCATTCCCCCTTGTCCTGTCATGAAAAGTGACATGTACATGTCCTCGTGAATAGTCCCTCTCCACCCTTCTTGTAGGCTCTCCTCAGGTACTGGAAGGCTGAAGCCTTCTTTTCTCGAGGCTGAACAATCCCAATTCTCTCAGCCTTTTCTCACAGGAGAGGTGCTCCATCTCTCCGATCACCTTGGTGGCCTCCCCAGGACTTGCCTATATTTTTAAGGAAATCTGTGACCCTTTTATTATTCCGTGTTCAATTATGAGCTTAGCAACTAAGAAAATGGACAGACTTTCAAAACTTCCCAGTTTCCGTAAGTGACGCCAGGTTTTCAGAATAGGCAGGTACATCAAGCAGAAAGATCTCGGGTGTCCAGTCAGTAGCGTCACAATGGGAACTGCTAAACCATGAGCATTAAAAAAGAAAAAAAGGCCCTAAACTGGTAATTGAAATGAGAGTTTAATGCATTTAGTATTGCATACTTTTCACTTCTTCAAAAGACTAAGCACCCAATACTCAGAAGCCAATAGTTTCTCTTGCTTTAGCAAGGCTCATGATCCCATGATTCACAATCCTTCATGTTACAAATCAAGAATGGAGTGGAAATGAATTTGTTTTAAATTTCAAGGAGCAGGATGATGTCTGAATCACTTCCCCAAATCTTTAGTCTTTAGGAGACGGATAGTGTGGAAAAGAGTATATTTCTCATCAATCCCATTATATATTTGCTTGATGTCAATATTCCATTTATTCCACATTTATTCTACTTAAACAAGTCTGCAGATGTAGTTACACTGTAAAGTATTAGTTTGATTAAAAATCGTACTTAAAAATGCTATTTTTATAAACTGTTTTTCCTCTACAACTTCCCAATGGTCTCTGGAAACTGCTATATACAGTTCTGGCAAGCACTGACTTCACAGCTGCTGTGAGTTAGTTATTTATTTATGCACCATCCTACTTGGCACAATGAGTTTGATTTTGTTAAAGGCACAGTGAATGGGCACAAATCAGAATTTTCAAATTAATTCATGGCTATCAACTGTTAATGTTAGAGGCTAAGAGCCATTGCTCAGACATTGGTCACCCTCCAGAAGTGTGAATGCCATAGAGGTTGCTCAGCCTTCCTCTCTTAAATGTAACTTGGCCCTCAAGAAAGGATCTCTGGCATCTCAGGCTCTGGGCCAACACATACCTGACTGGAAAAAAACCTCACAGAAATTACCTGAGTGGGAATTTTGGATCATGACACATTTTCAGGGCCAGTGCCTTAACTGCTCTCTCATCTACCATTTCCAAGTAGGCAGCTGAAAAAGCACTAAGGGTGGATCTTACAGCATGAAAACACTTCTCACTGGGAAGATGCTGAAATTCACTTTTCTTCAGGTCGCCCAGTAGCTGCCAGATTCTGTGAGGCTTTCTGTCACTGGCGACCCTCACTTGTGTTTGAAGCCAAAATTCTGACACAGTGGGGTCCTGGCCTGTGCTGAGGAGGATGTGGTGTCCTTCAGTGGTCAGTGACAGGGGAGCAGCGTGAAGCCCTGGCATGACATGGCAGTGGAGCATCCCAAAGGTGCCTGACAGGGCACACTGTGACACCAGCCTGTGCTTTGCACTCATCAGCAGCTTAGGACTCAGGGTCAGTATCAGAAAAATTTACCCAGTGGATGGCATCCCCTCGCAGCCCACCCTGATAGCAAATCCAGACTGCTTCTGAGGGCTCTTGGGATGAGTGCCTGGCAGCGGGGGGCAGGACATTTCCTGCTGGAACTGGCTTTTGCTGTGAAAAGCAGTACGAAATATCCATGTATGCATGCTGTAATCAAGCTGGCATGTTGTCCAACACTGATCATCACTATAGTTACAGGGCCTGATCTATTTTGGGTCCAAAATGACAAAGAAATGTAGAATATCATCCATTTGTAGGCTGGCCAGATACTACAGTCATGCAAGCATTAAAAATGTGTGTGGTAAATCAAGTAACTAAGCAGAGGTAGGCAGACAGAAATGTGGATTTTGAGATGCAAAACATTATGCCTGTATCTGTTCTGGTCAAATGACACATCCTTCAGCATAGGAGCTGGCATGCTCATGTGTTTTTGTGGTACTCTGTAAGTAATACACTTCAGGAAATAACCACTAACTAACTGAAGAAAAAAAAAATCACACAAAAATGATGGCACAAGTACTGTCTTACTCCTTTCCATAAAAAAATTAAAGCCCAGGAGCTAGAATATCTTGGATAAATTGTGGAATAACACCTCTGGGTTTTTTTTGTTTGTTACCAATACACACTGTACTACAGTGAACCATTTGGAGTTCTTAACAAATGCATTCATTCTGATCACATTAAATGGGAAGGTTCCTGTAAAAACTGTCTTGCTTGTGAAGTGGAAAACTATTTTTTTAATAATTTAAATATAATCTACCAATACTGCATTGTCCTACTGAAGAATTCAGAAGTATATTAGGTTCATGTTATGACATTTCAAACCTAATTTTTGCATTTTTAAGTCACCCTTTCTAAACAAGTCTCCATAAATAATCTGATTAAGATAAATTAATCCCTGATTTGATACCTTGTGCTGATAAGTAAGTGCAGATAGTTTGCAGGGTAGTTTAAAGTTGGGGCTATGTCTAAATAACCACTGCCTCAGTCAAATCTTTTGAACCAGTTCCTCACATCACACTGCTACTGAAGGCTAAACCACTTTTGATACCAGAAAATGTGGTATCCACTTTGGACTCCTCAGTTTCACCTTGAGAGAGACTTGGAAAAGGAGTAAAAGAGAGCATAACTGGATACTGATACCTTCTAGAGATTTTGAATAGAAGAATAGTGCTCTGCTACCAACCTGCCTACCCATCACACCAGGAACTTCCAACACTGGGGACTTGGAAACAGCTGAAAAGAGAGTTCTGCATTCTCCTTCCTTGATTTTCCCCATGGTGTCAATCAGGCCAGACTCCTGGCGCACACATCACCCATTCCTAACAACAAAATCAGATCAGTTTAGCCCTCATCCTTAAAAGTATTTACACACAGCCACATTCTGTCCTTGCTCATACAAGCATTGAGGAGAGGCTTGCCAATAGCCCACTTTTTGGCTGGCAGCTGTCAGACTCACAGGGCCAGCCACAGGCACAGCAGCCAGCTGTTCCTCTAACTCTAAATTGTTCACCAACCTGATGCTCAGGACCTCACTGGCTCACCCATGAGCTGCATGCCCAGGCTTCCTTCTGGCAGACAGTTCACCTCCTGTTTTCAGTGGTTACTCTCTGTGCTATTGATTCTTCCCCAAGTGATTCAGTGCTGGTTTGGCATCACTTCTCCACTCTTCCACTATACTTGCACAACTTTGCCTCTTCCTTCTTCCTCCTGGTGGCTTGCACTATCTCTTGCCTTCTTTATTGTATCTTCCTCCTCCTCAACTCATGCCTGTTGTAGTTCCTCGTTCTCTTTCTCACAGCACTATTCCCACCATCTCTCCTGTTCTTCCTCTCTATTCCAAGCAAGCTTTCCTTGCCTCCTCCTGGCCATTTGTCTTACTCAACCTTTGGCACATTTTCCTACCTTATTGCCATCTCTGCTCTTCCATGGTTTGCTGCTTGATCCTCACTTCTATATTCAGGCTTCTCTTCCTCCTCCTCCACATCTTCACACATTTCCAGAAGTCACCTACAGTGGCTGCCCCCCCTTGGCGTAGACTCCTGCAATTAACACAACCCCATTTCTGTGTTGGCCTTTCCTCTTCTCCTTCATGCTGCCTATTAACATGCCTAAGAGAAGTAGCTGGAGAATCAGGTTTCTCTTTTCCTGTTCAGTTCACTTCAAACTATCCCTTCATGCTCCTATACATCACATATGAGTCATTTTCTCCTCAAATCTCTCTCTTCTAAGTCAAAAACCTTTTGTTGTGCTTCTTAAACAGTTATTAAAACATTTCTACTATGAAGACTCTCCCTGTTCCCTCCAATGTTGGTTTTTTTTCTTCCAGTTGGATGTGTCTGATGTGAGTAGATTGAATTTGCTTGTAAAGTCCTGAGGGATGTTCCTGACATGCTCTAGGTTTATTTACTGTCTTGTATACTTAGGTTGCAGTACTGCTTGGGACTTCTGGGCACTTCTAAATGACAAACAAATACAAATGATAAGATTCAGTTCCACTGCAATCTGAAAATATATTGCTGGTTTTTCCTTATGCTGATTAGCAATTAAAAGTGAAGTTTAATTGTAAATAGTCCTCTTCTACTCTTTCTGTCATTATAAATTCCTCTTCCTGTAGCGAGCCTGAGAAATGCCAAAACGAGGATGACAGGAAGAATACAAAGAGAGAGCTGGGGAATCCTAAAGGAATAAATTAACAAATTAAAACAAAACAAAACCAAACAAAAACCCAACAAACCAACAAACAAACAAACCAAAAACACCCCCCTAAACACAGGAAAGAAAACATGCACTCAGCAATTGGTGGCTACATCTAAGATCAAAGAATCATGAAAATGACTCCGTGAAGCTGGTAGAAACCTCTTTTCTAGTTAAAGTGCAAAAAAACTCACAAAAGTCACCCTTATGGCAATATTCTTCTATCCCTCTCCCGAGGCCTTGAGACAAATTTAAAAAAAAAAAAAAAAAAACAGGGACTATTTCTGCTAAGTTCTTTATCTATTATAAAACTGTATCTTTTTTTTTTCCCCATTATGTGTTAGCTGAATTCGCAGAAAGAATATCATGTCTCTGGAAACACTTCATTTGGGGCGAAGGGAGCAACATATTCGAAAAATCTGTTCTAGAAAATTAATGCAGTACCTGGAAATTTTGTTAAACAAGGTTTCCTAAAAGCTGTGGGTCATAGCAAATGACAGTACATCTCCTCCTCCTCTACTTTTTTCTGATTTGCAACCCACAATTGTACTGGGACTAGAGCAGGAGAAGCTGTTATGATGGATACTGCCTGTCCTTGAACCTTATTGCACATAGTAAATCTATAGCTGTGTCAGGTGACCTTGCTGGAGGATAATAATTTAAATAGTCAGAATAGCAGGGAACAAAATTTAATCTAGGGTGGAAATTAATGTGGGGGAAGGACAGGAAGATTTCCTTCCATTACTTACCACTGCAGCCAATATAAAATCATCGGTTTCTACCTCGCCATTTGTGGCTTTTCTGATGCCACCTAGATTGTCAGAGGTTATTGCTTCAACAAAGTCTCTAATCTGCACCTGCATTATTCATTTGTTCTTGTTGACTTACAGAATTTTATTTCATATACACTTATAAATGTGTGCCTGCATTACAATTGTAATATCGATTGAAAGGCATTTCAAGAACCACTCAGCATGTACTCCACTAAGTTGGCAGCAGCAATCTCTCCACAAAATGCCTCTTGCAGCCTAATTTCAACAATCCCACTCTTAACAACAGCTTTCCTAGTGGGTAGCAAACATCTGTAGATGTATTTGAGTACCTATACAACTGTAACCACAGGCTTGAATAAATCTGTCTTTCTTCTTCTTACAAAGGTAGCCAGCAGTGATTACTACTTATCACAAATTGCTACACTTAAATTTTACTCTTTTTTATGATGTGCTGCTACAATCCTTGCTGCAGTCTGAGTGTGAATACAGGAGCACGACCATGTTCGTGTCTGCCACAGAAGTATCAGGACAGCCCACACCCAGGCCCCAGGACAACCACACCTGCAGCTTTCTAGAATGTGCAAAGAATTTTACTAGGCCACAACGGCAGAATTAATTTTGCATTTTTCTCTCTCTTCATTGCATCTCAGTTGTTCTTTTGGTCTGCATTTTGCATGCAGTATGTACACCACCACTTACAAAGAGAAAAGTTATTGGCCATCAGGGAGGGAAATGTTTTCATGTTTTGGGCACACTGAAGTATGTGGTTAGGTGCAAGGGGGTCTGTATGCTTCAGTGCTGCTCGAGATGGAAGCAGGTAGAATTACAGAAAGTACAGGGCAAAAAAGGCTGGCGTGACCTTTTGAGAACCATGTGTAATGTTACACTATCAGACAGGAATATAATGTGCACAGACAAATGGAAGAATTTTAACGTGGCCTTTTCCTGAGACAGTTGCCAAACAGGCTGAGTAAAATCTGCCCACAAAAAAGCATGAGATAATGTAGCCATAGGTTAGCCTGAATGACTGTATCACAATTAAATCATAATTATTTGAGAAGCATTACAGCAAAAGCAATATACCAAGATCTGCCTCAGTATAGCACGAGCTTGTTGCTAATACAGATCACATTCCAAATCCACTTCAGTCTGTGGCACACGGCCAAGTGGAAGAGTATCTGCTATGAGCTCATCGTCCTGGGGGAAAGGGGATGGGCTGCAGGAAGCCAACTACACCGAACAGCCAGTGCTGAGCGGGTGAGCCGCCTTCTCGCCCAGCCAGTGGCTCCCAGTGGCTCCCAGTGGCTTAAGGTCAGCTACCGTCTCTACAAGGAGATGACTTTACAAAGGGGTGTTCATCAAAGGGTTTGCAATCACTTTCTGCCTCTAGCTTTCCTTCACTCGTCTCTTTTTCTTTCTGGAATTAACTCTTCTGAGGCTACTCAGTACTCACATCGCCCATCGCCCTACTCTCCTGCAATGGCCATAATCATGGATTGTTTATTAATCTCAGAATTTCTGGAAGAGCTTCTAGAAATTAGAGGCACCTAATTCTTAGCTTCCCAATGTTTTCCTCTTTCCACTCTTCTCAGTGCCTTCTGAACCCAAGAAATATACATCCCTCTACATCTCAGCACACAAACTGCGCTGAGAAAAATGAGGTATCTATTTATTTATCCTAGTCAGCTGCAAAGGAGTCTGTGTACAGGTTCAGTTTTCATGGAGTTGCAACTGAGGAAGCCTTGCCATTTATGCAGTTGTCTCCTCTTTTCTTCCACCTTCGACTCATCTGTCACTGACTATGTAGGTAAACATAACTAATTTTTTCCAGTTTACAGTGAAATCCACTTCATTTCAAAGTCTGGGGGTTATTTTATTTGTGATGTGCTGCAGAATATTGCACCATTGCTTACTGCAGTATTAATAATTCTTGTCCTCAGGCAGCATATCCTGAAAGATCTCTCCCACACCACATGGTTGCTGAGGCAATTGCAGTTATTTCAATGTGCAAAGCTTGGCATCTGGGTCCAGGAGCCTAATAACCAGAGGGTTAGTTCCTGCTGAATCCCCTGGGAGTCTTGAATAAACCTTTTAAGAGCTGAGACTATGGCATCAGTGAGTTGATATCTTGTGCTTAAGCTGAAAAATTCTTGTACAACATGAAATTTAGACAAATTCTCACACTACACCTGTGAGTTTACATTTCGTGGATTTCATTAAAATTTTGGGTTTAGACAAGTTCTTACTTTGTCTGGTTTTATGAAACTAATTGTGCTTTCAGCCACTGTCTGAACCTATGTGAATGACACCCTGTTTTATCAACTGGAAAAATTCTTCCTTTGCTCTATCTGTCAACTTTGCTGTTAGGTCCTTATGTGAGACACCTGCATGTGTCATCCTGTTTCTCCCACTCATGCACAGATCTGTGATAAGAGGAGCAGCTAACACCACCATGGCCTCACATTTCTTGGCTAGGGTATAAAAGTCGGTTTCATCACTAGATATCAAAAAGGGATACCTATAATCCTCAAACGGCTACTGTTTTCTCTGGATCCTTGGGATTACTCATGCTCTGTGTCTCACAGGACTTGAGCCAGAGAGGGGCAGCCAACCCTGGAGCCATTCTAGTTCTTTGCCCAAGGTGGATCAGCATTACTGCTGACCTTAAATTTTACCGAGTTTCAACAGCTGCTGTGCAGCTTTCCAGGCAGCAGGGAGCTGCTGTAATGCTGCAGTCTTTTCCCATGATGTGCCTTCCATCCAAAGGCAGTCAAGAGAAAAGACCCAGGTGAAACTACCTGTTACCAGCCATGCAGCAAACTGAGTACTCAGGGACAGAACTGGTACCTGAAATGTAGCTTGTACTGGACCACATACAAAAAATTTCTGGTCTGTTAAGCTATATCATTCCCTGTGCTTTGCCACCATTACTCACAAGTGACCTCACTGACCATCTAGAAAGAGTTCTGGGTCAGATGTAATTCTGTCCTGTTATTATATTTTATGCATCATTACTTTTTCTTGGTTTTATAATGTTAGTTGGGGTTTTTTTTACCAACATGAATCCCCATGAGAAGCAGCAAAAAAGAAAGACAATGCCAAACTGTGTTGGGGCAGATCCTGTCAACATCATAATCCATCCCTGAGAAGTGCAGCACCCGCCTGCAGTACAGCACAGAAATACTTTTCTTTCATTATAGCTGATTGTGTTTGCTCAATTAAATTAACGCACACAATAGTTCTGTCTAAATCAGAGCTTTCAGCTTTGTTTGCACAGGCAAAAGGAAACCTCAATCCTTTCAACACATCCAAGAACTACCCATTCAAGCAGAATGTCCCAAAAGCAAACATTCTCGAAAGGGAAACCAGACTTTAAAACCTGTTAAAACCTTCAAGTTTCAACGCAATCTGTTTTGTGGTCCCATTGTTTCAGCAGAAATTGCTCCAATATGCAGTCTAGACAGTAGCCTTGACAGACTTATCTTTTATTCATGGAAGACACGGGGAGAGCAGGAAAGAGAGATGATCTGGCTGTTGCAGATTTCATTGTACACCTACTCACTCCTTGCTGCTGTTTTGCTGACATCAGTGTGTTTTGTCCTTTTGCATCTATTATCCATCACCATATGTCCTCTGTTCACAAACATGATCCTCAGGGAATCAAATAGCAAAGCACTCTAAATATCAGATATTCGCAAATGATCTGTCCCTTGCACCATACACACACTCACTATGTGCATGGCCCCACCACTGGACAGAAACAGGTTTTCATTCAAGCTTTAGACCTCTTTTCCACAGACCATGGGGCTTTAGGTCAGTCTACCTTTGTTTAACTTGAGCATTATGATGTCAGTCCTGCACGGTGCTGATGCAGACAGCACCCAGACAGCACAACTCAGAGGCTGAAAGTCTTCCACAGCCCTCTCCTTGTTGCTAAGGTGAGAAGCAGAGCATCTTTTACACCCTACAGGCCACAGGAGGAAACCGAGGCCAAGCCATGCCCCAAAATCCTTCTGTCCTCTCCTTCACTCCCCCACTGGCCAAGGACTAACTCCTCTGCAGAGGAAAGCTGAGGAGCAGCAAGAACAGGGCTCTGAGCTGAGCCGGGGGAACACATCTTGGCGATGCACCAGCAGCCTGCAATTGTCCCAGTGCCACGTCCTCCTGTCTACCTCAAGCCTCCCTTGCACAGGGCAGGAGGAAATGGAGGAAAAGCACAGAGACGCATTCTTCTGTGACTGTGGGCACACTTGCTACCTTAACAGGGTAGGAAGCTTGGAACTGTTTCAAGTTTCCCCTGCTTTAACTGGATGCATCATGCACCCAGAATCTTCTCATTGGTCTGGTTCCTGGGCTTAAAAAATCCCAGCTCTGCTGGGTAGCCATGACTTCTAGCAGAGAAGTGATATTTTTGAAACAGAAGGCAAGGAGATTCCAAGGGAAAAACAGGATGCTTGATTGTGCACCTCAGGGAGAGACTGAGTAATGCCCGGTGGCAGTAAACCTCCGCTCACTGCTGAGAGAGACAACTGTGGACAAGGGTGGAAGGTAGGGAAATGACTGGAAACACCAAAGACAGAGGAATATAAATAATTTTGTATTCTTCCACTGTATGCCACCCTAGAAATTATTTTCCAGTTGCTACATTCACAGGCATTAGACAATCAGGAAATTCAACCTTCTCTCCCTTTTAACATCTTACACTTTTGGCAGCTCACAGCAGTTCATTTGGCAGGCGCGTGCACCAAATGTGCCTTTCAGTCTTGTAACAGATGGAGTACATTACACACAGGACTGCATGCCTCACGTACAATATCTAACACTTAAACTAGGAAAGGACATCCAACGGATCCCACTGACCACAAAATTACTTCCATATCGCTGAAGGGAAGAAATTTATAAATGAGTTAGAAGCAAATATTCTCTCTCTGCATGGTAAATAAATGTGTTATGCCTGACTCCAAAGCCCTTGTTTTCATAGATGCAAACAATTTATTCTTGTCTTCACATTTTACTTTGGATGTGTCCCACCTGAAATCTAAACCTAAATAATTAAATATCCTCTGATCTGTTTACATTTGTGGTATGATTCTTTCAGAAAGAATGAGTACCAGATCATTTTGCTAGCTGTTTGGTTTTAGTGGCTTCTTTGTTGTACGGTTATAAATCCCAGAATAAAACAGTAGCCACACAGAACTGTCAGGGACCATAGGCTTTTGATTAATTTACAGATTAAAACACTTTAGTCAATTCATAGATCAAATCTAAAGGTACTGTAATTTCAAGTACAACTTACAGAAGATTTTCAGAAATTCTCCCAGCAGATTTTTGTTTCCTAAGTTCCCACAGCAGACAGGTTGATAGAGCTAAAGAAGGGACCTTTTAAAACATGACTACAAGGTGCACGGAAAGAACAGCCAGAGGGCAGAACAGAAAAAACAACACAAGGACAAAATATTAAAATATAAACACTGAAGGGTTTATTATTTATATATTCAGAAACAGAAGGAGGGATTCACACAGTTGTGAATCACACAGCAAGTCAGAAACTATCAGTGAATGTTTAATATATATTAAATGCATGTGCTAAATTATACAGAACATTATATAACATACATTAAACACTCATAGGTGCTTTCTAACTTGCAGTGTGATTTGAGGTGAGATAGTCACTCCCTTCTTCGATTTCAGAATCTGTCGGATGGGGATAAAAATATTTCTTGATATCAGTGGTCTAGCCTGAGGACGTCCTGGTATTTGAACAGCAGCCATTCATGTGTATAGTGTTACAGTTTTTATCACTGAATTATAGATAGTGCTGTCAGTACCTCGGCAACTCAAACACCCATATAAACCATGGACAGAAAATCCTATCCTTTTCACTGCAGAGCTGTACTTAAGAAATAGACTGTGGTCCCGTTTTCTCCTCTGTGATCAACACGGTCTCATCTAGGGCAGGGTCAACTGTGGAGACAAAGAAATTAAGTGTACCATGGATGCTGCAGTGTTAGCTGCTGCATAACATGACTTACCAGAAATTATGTGAGACTTTGTCCCCTCCCCTCGTAAATGTGCAAAAGAGTTTAATTTCTGCAAATTTTATACATGTATATATGACTAGCTGTTTATTGATCTACATCCTGACTTGGAAGTAAGCCTGGTATAAAGCAAAACATAACACTTCATTTGTGGGCATAGCAATGCATTGTTTGGTCTGTCTGGAACCAGCTATCTGGAGGACAAGTGCATATCCAATTAGACAGTAACCATACATATATGAACAGAATTGCAGTACAGAAAGGTTCAGCAAAATAATTGACTGTATTTGTTCCCATTTTATGGAAGATAACAACATTAGGTCTTCAAGACAACCTCCAGAGCCAAATACTTTTCTTCAAAAAATTCATTTCCTGCTGTCACAGAAACAGTTTTAAACTGAGCAAAGCAGAGGAACAAAGTTAATGTTGATTGAATTCTTACATACCAAAAACTTATCCAGACCATGGAGACAAGATAACAGACGGGGTAAAGAACAATTCTTAATTCACGGAAAGAGAGTAAGCATTTACAAAGAGGAATACTCCTGTATTCAGCCAAGCCTTATCTCTTTGCTCCAAGTACAGATGGATTTTATTGTGGCAGAGACAAGAGCCAATAAAGCAAGTTCACAAATTTCTGTACGACACTAAACAATGCTGTTTACAACAGCAGTATGTAGATGTATTACTTCAGTATAAACGTATAACAAACAACTTCAGGCATAAAAATTCAATCTTGCTTGAGAATTCAGTTGCACCTATAAAACAAGTTAAAACAGAGAAGGCAAATAAGAGGAATAAAAAGCACATCAGACTGGCTGTGACCAGTCCAAGCCTTCTCCTCTCACACAGGCACATGTGAATCTTCTTGGTTCTGCTGTGCTATTGAATCTAGACAAAGGAAGTATTGTACCCCACGGACCCAGACTGCTCTCCAGGACAGGGCTCTTGACTGTAGAGTGGCATTGGTAAAGTGCTGAGGACTGGGGCCTCATGGGGCTTTTATAATGTTAATAATGACTGTATGGACAAAGGCACTGATGACAACACACTCTGCAGAGGCAGAGTTGTGCTAACAGCAAAAATGCTGCACTAGATAAATTATCAAGCCTGAGTTGCCTGAGTTCTTTGCTTCAACAGAGGCATTTGCATTCATACATTAAGTTTATCTGACCTTCGTTCACTATTTATGTGCAAGACATCAGTCAGTTTAAGCAATGCCCCGCTGTGCTCTGACGTGAGCTAAGCATACTGATTTCGTTAGATCTAGCTCCAGAAATAAAAGGATAAATACGTGCAATAGAGAGAGAGAGAGAGGTGTAGGACTTGTGTGCACAGTTCAGGACTTGCTCTGCCTAAAACCATGACTCGGCAAGCCATAAGGTAGGTCATCTCAAGAACCCATGGGACACTGTGTTGTGCATGTGCTGTGCTAAACACTGACTCATGGATATTGTCAATGTTAGATGACAAATGTCACTGCTTAAAAAGTGATGACTCTCTGCTGTCACCAAGCAATAATGGCAAAAAATGCCCCCCTTCAACAGCAGCTGTTCACATCCAGAACTTTGATTTGATCTGGTAAGAATTTGGGGTGCGAACAGCTGTAGTACAGGACAACCTCTTCCAAGATTTCTGATGGAAACTGCTGCATCTAGATCAGCTAAAACCAAAAGGGAGCCTGAGTAAGAGCTCAGATAGCCATATTCCTACTGTTGGACCTGTCTTAGAATACTGCAGGGGCTGGTTTGCGGGCAAGTATCTAAATATCCCCTTAAATTATCTCACAGAAATGTACACATAATAAAGGACACCTTTCCAACATCTATGCTCCTGACTTTTGTTTCTAGTACACTGACCACAAACCTACAGTGTGGATTGGCTGTGTGATTATTACTGGGATATGCACTGAAATATGACTCTTGAAACAGCAAGCATCTTAAAAAAACCCACCATACAAAAACCAAATCAAAACAACAACAGGAAAATCAAACACAACATCAACGAAACAGCATTGGTTTTAGTCAATTTTTTACTCATAGTCATCAAAGCTGTGTAAAAATAGTAATTAGATAGCTATACAGCAGGCATGAATACAGTATAAATATTTTGGTTTATGTATTCTGAGGGTCTCAACCATCACTCAGAAAGAAGATTATTAAGACAATAAAAATATCTCAGCATTTGGGTTTGTATTAATCCTGAACGCCTCTGCTGAAACTTTGTACAGGGGTGAAGCAACTACAAGTTTGAAATAGATCACATCAAATGACACCTGCTTTCTTTACAATCTGTATTTCATTCTTTTTCGCTCTCCCTTCCATTTGATTTAAAGCACATTTTTAATACAGGCTCCATCAGTGCCGCATTCTCAAAGAACATTTCCCGTGATAGAGAACGTTTCCACATGGGTGAAGGTAATGAAAAAATCATTTATTTCCAGTTTTGGTGAAATTCACAAAAACTTGTGCAGTGGCTATGCAGGTTTGTAAAAACAAATCATTTAAATTCTCCAGGCCCTAGACAGGTTATGTCTTGGCAGGTTTCCATTTCATCTTTCCAGCTATTTGATAGAATTTGTATGACTTTCCGACACCTAAACTTGGTGTTGTTGCGAACTATTATTCCACTGCAACCCTGCTTCATCCTCCTCTACCTGCTCAGCCTCCTCATCTGGTGTGGGTAGGGATTTTAAGACCAAGTGCAGCTGCTTCAACAGGTGATCACTGCAGCTCACAAACTGGAATATGAGTTGAATGTGGATCGAATTTTATATTGCTGCTGTGATGGGCTGGAAAGGAGCAGTGGCTAAAGTGGCTTCACTGATCATCATCCAGATGTGTGCCATAAAGGTGGTGATCTCCAGGAGGGGACACCTGGGAGAAAGGAGATGACAAGATGACTTCAGCACTGGGACTCACACTTGCTGCTCCAGCCCCCCTATAAAAAATGCACCGATTCAATTGAATTCCACTCCTAGTTAGCAATAATACCTTCTCACATATTTATGCTTCTTTATTTTGTTAAAAATACATTAACTAGTTTCCCAATTGGTTAAGATAATCATACTGCTTCAATAGCCAAGGCAGCTCCTTCCCATTTAAGTCTGTTCATGGACACAGCTTTTGAGTTCAAACCTCTCTGTTGTTATCCACACCTTACTCACCTTACTCTATTGCAGTGCGATCTTAATGAGGCTTCCTCTCCCAGACTTGAAAAGGTGACAATGGATTTGATTTTCAATCACACCACTTCCTGAGAGTGTGTGGCTACTGACACTCTTTGACCTTAATAAGTTGTCTGTTGGATTCTAGGTGACTTTTAACAGCATAAGCTGTGATCTGAATAATGTGAGAGCTGCTCGTTTGGAAAAATGACTCTTTCCTCATGGGATAGTATTAATGCATCTGCCAAAGGTGCTGGTCCACCTGGAACTCTGAAAAATAAAACAAAGGGAGTGATGGCAGGCATTTTCTTCTATGGCCTAAGCTCCAGAGCATCTTCATCTTTCAACAAAACCTGCCCGGGATTTTTTAGACCAGTGCAATGGGTATTGTTAAACACTGAATTAAATCTCGTTGAACCTGGTTCGGACATCTCCCCTCATCGAAGAGGCAAAGGAATTCTGTTGCTATAGGTAAAAAGGAATTTATATGTTTTTATTTGAAGTTTGAATGGATGCTGGGCACTTAGGTTAGAAAAAGAGTGAGATGCTGATGCAGAAAGACAAAAAAATCAGATTTGCTTGTGCACAGAAAGAGATACAAAACCAGGGCTGGTCCTAAACTAAAAGACTATGAAGAGGATATTATTTGTATGAGGAGGATATTATTTGATTACTCCTCTGCTCAAAAATAATCCAAATTTTCGGTGTTATTGCAAACAAACAAACCGGAACAAACTAACTCAGCTCACTGCTTGGTCTCTTTTCCTCACTGGAATATCCTTAAAAGCCCCAAATGTTTTCTAGTCACTTGGACCAAAAGGAAGGCAATTATCTGTGCTAGGTCTTTCGGGAAGAAAGAGAATTTGTGTGGGTAGATCTATTCCCTGCTGTTCTACATTTGTTCGTGTTTCTGATGGGTGTATTATAGTTAATTAAGCTTTACATAATTTGTTATTTAAATAATTGCTAAATTATTTAATTCTCAAGTAATTGTAGGGTCTAGATCTGGAAATGGATGGAAAAAAGAAACAGCATAGTTGCCCATGGAACAATTTTGGTCAGGTGTTTTACTTTTCTCCCATTCTCTTTCTCTCTTTTTACCCACCTTTCAGGAGATAGGTTGCATTCCTTAACTTAACCCCACTCATACCTTTTCTTGAATTATCTGACTTTTCCATCTCTCTTACCATAACCAACACCTAATCACTACTTGGAAACAGCTGGAAGCTTTTCACAAAAGAAAAGCAGGGAGGAAATGAACAAGACAGCATGTTTTATAGTCCATCCAAAAGACCAAAAGCTTTCTCTCTTCAACACACCTCCACATGAGACTGTGTCGTAAATAAATTCAGTGTCCAAATTCAAAGAAGACATAGATCAAACATAATTAAAAGAACTTCACAGAAAAAGCTGGAAAGTTATTTTAGCTTTCTACATTGCCCATCATTGACTCCTACCTGACCTGTTTGAAACTAAACATCTCTGTTTAAAAATAAATACAGTTGTCATTATCAAAATGATCCTCTGAGTCCTCTCCATCGATCTTATCTCCACACATGGTGGGTTGGCCACCTGTTTAGTGTAAGCAAAAGAGCCTCTTCCTTTCTTGCAGGAGGGGAGAGCCAAGGATATAATTACTATAGATGGTGCATGGAACACAATCGTCTTACACTTTCCAGCTTTTATTTTTCATGATAAACTTTCTTCTCTGTATCTTACTCTTCTGGGTAATTTCATGGTTTCCGCACTTGAAGGGGGAAATGAAACTAGAATTCCATCACAGGTGTTGTTGACTGATAAAGATAGAGAACGAAGTCTATTTTTAGAGCTCGCTAACTAATAAGTTTAATTGTTTATCAACTAGTGTTCCCAGACTCAGATGTTGTGATAATTGCAATGGATGATCTGAAATGCAATAAACAGATGACAAGACATAAAATGTTACACTGATATAGGTAAAGTTTTACTTCAATATATTCTATCTACTTATAGAAAAAAAAAAACCTTAAAATCTCATAAATTTAGCTTTTCCTCAAAGATATCCATTATTGATGGAACTAGGTTTTATCCAAAGTACCACTTAAATCAATTGATCTTTACCACTAACAAATACAAGAAAAAGACTAAAAACACAAAATACATATAAAGTGAACAGCACCTCGGAATTCTTTGATATGTCCGTCTCCTCATCTTGCTCACATTTATCCTTTATTTAAGTGGAATCATTTGAGTTGCCCCTGCATGTTGTCTGGTGCAAGCTCTTACCCAAAGCAGGTCTCCAAGGAGCCTCTAAGTTGCATTAGGTTGCTCAGTGTCTGGCCTACAATGAGGTGTCCCCAGGGATCAACATCAAACGTCTTCATGGGGCACCTGTGCCAGTGCTTAATCGCTCCCACAATTAACAGTTTTTTGCCTTATATCTACTTAGAATCTCTTCTGCTGCAGGTTGGGACTCTTGTCTTTTGTCCTTCAGGCTCACGTCCCTGGGAGCAGTGGGGTTTCATCTTGTAAACAGCCCTCATCTTGCAGCCGAAGAATTAAGTCTTTTAAAAACTGAGCCAAACAAACCCCCTTGCCCTCAGTCAGAATACGTTATGTGCTCAAAGCACCTTCTGCTGACCTCACCTGAGTTTTGGCAAGAACTTTCCTGTACTGGGGTCCCAAAATGGGATACAGTACTCCAGATGTGGCCTCATCAAGCGCATAAAATGAATAATCACTGGAAGATGAATTCTGGCTAATGAAGCCCGTCTTTCATACACAATGTCCATCTTACTCACCGTGCTGCTAGTACTTAGTATTTGTCTCTACAGGCACATAGGTTCCAAACAGGCCAAAACCTTGGTCTTATATACAGCCCAGTTGAAATAAAATCTATGCTATCACTCCTTTAAAAAGATTATTAAACAAATGTTAAACATTACAGAGATTGTCTGATGAGCAGAATAAATGTAGATCTCCAAATCCAGTATCACAAACACTTAAGCCATGAAACATGGAAGTCTTGTTATTTCAAAAGGACCTTCTAACCTCAAGCCTCCAACCCCTCACAGCATGCATAAAACAACAGTTAGTTCCAAAATAGCCTCAAGTCAGAAACTAGATCAAGCATTGGACTTCGCACCAGTTTAATGATGATGTTTTGCTACTCTTACTCTGAAATGCTATTTTTCTCTGAACAAACACTAGTAAATTGGACACTGATTTTTGCTAGCAGTTTGAAGGGTGTAGTACACCATGGAACATTTCTTTTGGTCTGCTCAGGTAACTGTACATATGGCTCACTATGGTAATTTCTTTTTTTTATAAGAGCTGGTGTCCTATTGAGTATTCCTATCTACACAAAAATGAAGTATTTATTTCAAGATATTTCATAAAGTTGTTCTCTTCTTGCACAAATAAGTTCTACAAGTAACTAAGAAACAGTGGAGAACTAATTCTTCCTTTCTTCCTTACAAGTGCACTGGATTCTTCTTACTAAACAGACTTTTTATGCAGTCCATTTAAACAGGTTGCTAGTCTTCTAAACAAGCAAAGCAAAGCCTCTGGAGAAGATAATTTTCTTTCACTTGCTTTACACTACCTTTTCTTAAGCATAAACTACTCATCTTCTAAGCAAGGTCTCTTAAACATCAGGTTCTGAAAAAGGAAAATGATTTATTTTGTTTGTGCTGTGAGAGTTTTCAGGATCTGAAATGCTGTCTGAATGAGATCATTTTCAGACAACGTTTTTTCAAAGTCTAAGCACAAACAGTGATTTTGACAATGCTTACAATAAGGTAGGGATTGAACTAGTAGTTTCACAGATCACCTACCAAAAGATTAGAGAGAATCAATAAGCAATTACTTGTATGATTCTGAAGTCAAGCCAGATCTTGCTGTGGTAAGAAAACAGAGCCACAAAATGAAGGATAGACAAGACTTTTATATAAGAAGGCAAGTTCTATTCATGTTTATCTCAACTGAAACGACGTGATTATTTGTCTCGATCTTGGAGCAGGAAAAAAGTGAACAAACAGCGGTTCATCTGTGCAGATAAAGCCTGCATCACTGAAAGGCACATCAAGGACAGAAAAGACAGTCCCTGTCATTAACTTTTGCTTATCAATCAGCATCTCCATTTCCATCTCTTGAAGTTCAACTCTTCAAGCACGATGCCGTTAGCCCCGTAACCACGTGTCCAAAAATGCTAGTCAGTGTCATACCGTCAAAAAATGTTAGAGACATACTTCATCGAGAAAAAAAACCAAACCAAAAC